>JAOTQK010000023.1:23804695-23818161 GCA_025642025.1 Rhododendron ferrugineum
ATCCTCAGACGATTAGGGTTTCTCCAGCTGCGCACCAATGGTAACTCTCTCTCTCTCTCTCTCTCTCTCTCTCTCTCAGTATGTGTATGTGTATGACTATGTATGTATGTATGTGGGATCATGTGATTGAATGAATGGGTGATTGGAATATCATCAGGGGAAAGGAACGGGGAGTTTTGGTAAGAGGAGGAACAAGACCCACACCCTCTGTGTGAGGTGTGGCCGCCGCAGCTTTCATCTCCAGAAGAGCCGTTGCTCGGCTTGTGCTTTCCCCGCTGCCCGCAAGAGGACATGTAATCTCTCTCTCTCTCTCTCCTACGTATATATTTTAGAATTAGTTGTTTATTAACTCCTTCGGTCAAATAAAAGGATGAGTCCTCTGTGGAAAACCCACTTTCCATTGTGCAAGCAAGATTGGACCTTGGATTAGCCCACTTTTCTGTATGTTACATATATTCACTTATTATGCAGCTTTCTTGATTGCCTCTACATCTGGTAAATTTGGTTAGTTTTACTTTTTGAGTGTGTTCATGAAGCCGTTCTTTTACGCCGTGTCGAAAACCCATGGACTCAATTGTATGGATATTTAAAATGTATATACGGCAAATAGATAGATGTAATCGATGCATAATTGGGTAATTGTATTTTTTTAGCATGTTATGAAGTTTCTGTTTAAACTATTTCAAAAACCCAAGGACTCAATCATATGGACTCTATTGTATGAATATGTAAAATGTATGTGCACCTCTATTAAATCGATGCATAATAGGTAACATACTCACTTGTGCGGCTCTCTTGGTTACATGCCTCTACGTTGGGTGAACTTGGGTACTTGTATTTGGTGTGTTATGAAGTTTCTGTTTAGACTATTTCGAGAACCCAAGGACTCAATGGTATGGATATGTAAGATATATGTGCGCCTATGTTGCAAGAAGATGTAATCAATGCATAATAATACAGATAACTGGAGTGTGAAGGCGATCCGCAGGAAGACAACTGGGACCGGTCGTATGAGGTACCTCCGCAACGTGCCTCGCAGATTCAAGAGCGGTTTCAGAGAAGGTACGTGATACCCTCTTATTCATTTTGTGTATCTAAATGCATTTAGAATTCATATGTTTGTTTACGTGAATCTGTAGATGTATTTTGTTAGCGTATTTATTTGGTTTTCTTGTTTGTTTAGGGACTGAAGCAGCTCCAAGGAAGAAGGCGGCGGCAGCTACTGCTTGAGGCAATGAAGGCCTTGTACTGGGCGTGATTTAGGGTACTAAAATGTGGTTTCATTTGGTAGTTTTGAAGTGTTGGAACTGAGTTGATTTTGGGAACCTCATTTGGAGGCTGTTGCTCCAATTTGATATCTGCTTTAAGATTTTGATCTTTTAATCTGTAGTTTATTCGCGTTTTTGATTCAAATGGATCGAACTATTGCTTTGAATTCCCAGTATCCTGATACTTTGATAAGTATTATGGTTCCCATGTTGGCATTCTGATGCAAGATTGGTTATTTACTTAAAATTCCATCCCCCGGCACCTCTAGTCTGCCATGTGATCTAGGGATTATGACTCAATACACCCAATGCTAGATTTGATTGGAATTGTGTGAAGTTGGCCTTGGCAATGTTTTTTCTTGTCTTACATCAGTATATATATATATGCCACTAACCATCGATAAAGGCTAGAATATGATTGAACATAACTTAGCTGCAGCATCTTGAGATCCTCCGTTTGAGCCAAAGAAGGCGGCACAGAACCAGAGTGCCGCTTGTTTCCTATTACCCCCTTCTCAATTGTTGGAGAGAGCATTGCAGATCCTATTGCTCCATGAGCTAGCTTTGTGTCCATAGTCAATATTTTTTGTTGCTTCAGCTACATGGAAGTTAGTTTTCCCCCTTGTTCAGTTAAGCCAAAGGCGAGGCGATAAAATGCCTTTATGGTTCTTTAGATGATAAGAATGATGTAGGTGTGGCAACTCAAGCATATTGCTTCCTTTACCCATTTGAGACATACAGTTCTAGATGACAAGGATGATGTAATTCAAATGCTCGCTCTAGCCTAGTCTAGGGTGAGCGGTAGTAGAAGATGGGCAGACTCCCAAGCTCATGAGTGGGAGAATCAGAGGCAAACTTTGTTCTTTTGGTCTTTACCCGTGAGATTTGAGCAGTAGACATTTTGCAGTAATGCACACTCCAAAAACTGGTGAGAGATATACCTCACACAGAGCTGAAAGGTACCGTGTAAAATGTTTCCATCGTCGTGTCATTGATAAGTTATCTAAAGTACATTTTTTATCATCGGTGCCCCAGAGAAATGTGGTAGAAATTAAAACACATTTCCCGTTTGTATCGAGTCTCAGGTACGTGGTTGGTCACATCCTCTCACTTGTGCACGTAGATAAATGCAGGTTCGGTATTGTTTTTCTTTTGTTTTCTGCAACAAAATGTTCCACCCTTTTTCATAAAAAAGTAGTAGGTTATTTTCCAAAGAAAAAAAATATCGAAAACAATTTTCATAAGCCTTTGTCGATCTATCTATCAGCTTTAGAAATGTTTCCAACAATTATTAAGCGAAAAACGAAATCAAACATCTCAGATGGCATGTTTTATTGCATGAGGTAACACTACAACAGTAAAAGAAGCTCACATCTCAGAGGCATGTTTTATTGCATGAGGTAACACTACAACAGTAAAAGAAGAGCTTTGTAGTTCGATTGCATGAGGCAACACTGCAACAGTAAAAGAAGAGCTTCGTAGATCCTGTATTTCTCCGGAAATTTACATGTATGTAGTTTCCTCACACTAGCAAATCAAAGCTTGACACAAATTGGACCCGAGACTTAACTACTGAGCTTGGCACTTTCAATTCAAATCCAGATTTGAAACCATTTTTTCCACGAATAAAACTATGTACCGCAGTACGAAACAAAAAATGGAAAAAATGGGAAAAAATAATTGCTCTAAATCTGTAAAAGGATGTCTTTGTATATCTGCATTTCCCCAGAAATTTACATGTATGTAGTTTCCTCGCACTCGCACAATCAAAGCTTGACACAAATTGGACCCAAGTCCGAACCACTGTGCTTTGGCTCCATCAATTCAAATCTTGATTTGAATTCAATTGTACCTTGAATAAAACTATGTACCTCAACCAGGAAACAAAAATGGTAAAAAATAATTGCTCTCAATCTGTGATCGATGAAATACATCACCGTCAACTGGGACTGAATTCCCCAAACTTATACTTCTGTTCATGCAATGGCCTGAAGATATAATCCATCTCCGGGAATGACGATAAAAGCAGCAGCTCAAGGAGATCAAAAGCCAAGAGCTTTAAACACACAGACGACTGCACAAGTAAAAGAGAGAATAAATGTATGAGACAAAATTCAGACCAAGACTGAAAAACAGCTGCACAACCAACTCAACAGTCAATTTTCCTGATCAATAAAAAAAACAACTCAACAGTTAATGGCGACCCACTTGAGTCGAAAAATTTGCTCAAAATATGTACAGTTTTTATGGGTGTTGTAAAAGCATCCAACTCAAAACCATTTGGCAATGAGTGGAAAAGCTCTCTAGGGTCATATGCTAGTTTTGGAGGTTAGAAACTTAGAATAACTAATGTGAGACAAGCTCTAACAGGTTGGATTGCTAGGCAGGTCATTCTCCTCACATGCACCAACTAAAATACCATTTAGCGGAAATAACTTGACTAATGTCATTAGCCTGAAGCAAAAAAGAAGCAGAATCTTGGCTCCATCCCCGACAACAGTGCTATCATGTTGCCTATTTGGACATATCAGTTGAGCCAAACAAATGAGGCTAACATCTGTAAAAGATGAACATACGTTCTCTATTACCTGATAAATATTTGTCAAAAAACTTCATGGTCAAACAAACACTCTCAAAAAACAAAAGAACAGAAAGTAACCCAAAATAAGGAATAGCGAAAGGAAAGATTGCTATGTATTCAACGTCCCATAATCGTTGCTGCATTTGGGTGCAACTATTGAATGGAAAGTCAAAGCAGGGGGAAAAAAAAAACTTTTTGTTTAATTGGAGGTACTGGAAATAAAGACCAAGCTTTCAAAGGTGTTTGGAGAATCAATGACCAGCGATGACAGGATGTGACTAATACTTGAGTGTAACCTGAGTAACTTGTTTCTCAAATCACCTGAAGAAAGTAGTATAGATCCATAGCACATTGTTCATACTCCTTCCGGCCAAAAAGACCCACAATAGCAGCCGGTGCATTATCTGCATATGATAAATGGAGTTGACAAACTAAAGCATAGCAATTGAAGTTTCGACGAATCCAGTGTTGCAATAAAGCTATTAGAGAACAGGAAATCCATCAAACAGTGAATCATTACCAATCATTAGTTCATGCACAAGTTTTGCACGCCGCTCAGCTTCCATTTGCTGCTGCTCATCCAATTGGTGGAAACCCTCTTGCTTAGGTGTGGGAGGTTGGCCAGGAGGTGAACTTTGTGGTGTGGGAGGTTGGCCATGAGGTGAACTTTGTGGTGTGGTCCCAGAGAGGCTTGGCCTTCGTCTCTTCGGATGCTTTGTAAGGAATATTCCATCAGGCCAAAGTATCTAGAGGGATCACACAAGGATCAGACTGGAAAATTAGGGAAGCTAGCGACACTTTTGTAAAAGATTTTCATAAACAAGCACAATCTTCCCCTTAGATCCCTGTAAAGGAAAGACAAGTGACTACATGCCTATCAGTTACCGTATCTCTACAATGAAATGAAAACTCATTCAGTCGGATTGGAGACTTTTGAAGCAAAAACATCAATGGTAAGTGCAGCGGTCGACCCAGGAATTTACACTAGTAGGGGCACATATTTCTTACGGTAGTAAAGAAGAATTTCGTCAAGAAAAAGATAGTGAATTTCATCCATCACTTTAGTTAGTCTATTATTGTTTCTTTAAAGTGAGCTTACAGAAAAATTCATTTAAGTGTAATGCCTTATAATAGTATCTATAAGTGAAGACATAGGTAATTCACATTACGATAACTAGAATGTTGTGTGAGGAGAAATGAAAGGCATAAAGTTTACCGATCTATAAAGAAGCTTAATAAATAGTTACGAACAAAAATTCAGTTTAATTTTATTGGACACTAACATATATTCAGAATATGTTAGAAGGGTACCAAAGTTATTTGGAAAAGTTAAACCCCAAGCAGTTGGTCTGGTGCACGTGCCCCTATGGGACCCTTAATGGGTCTGCCCCTGCGTAAGTGAACGTATCAAATGACTTTGTAACTGAACGTCTACTAAAATCTAACCAAGTTATCAAGTACTACTCATGGTTAACCTCTCTTTAAGAGTATCTTCCAAGTGGAAATTGTTGAGCATCAAACTCTTAGTGCTCATCATGTTCAAAAGAAAAAAAAAACTCAGTGCTCATGTCAAACAACTTTGGAGATCAAAGACAATGGGCAAACTAATGACGACTGTACATTTACTAGTACAAAAACTAAAGAGGGCATCAAGGTTGCTTCTCTAACAAGGCAACAGAAAAACTATAAAATCTGGCCAAATTAAGGAAATAATTATGATTTGTGAAGAGCTAAGACAGCTGAAAACCACAATCCTGTTTTTTGCTACCCGGTACCAAGAACTTCAAGCACGTCAGAGCTCATCCAAATGATCAAGAAAAATTTAAACAGCTACAGCTACACTCAGCTTAATTAAAGAAGGTCATTAAAGATAACCTGTTCAATCTGCTTGATCGCAGAAGCAACCACTGTTCCCCTACGCAAAAGCTGGATTTTCTCAATCAACCAATCATCAAAGGCATCACCCATTCCGAGTTGTAATACCTGTTTGGCCACCCAAAAAGCCTTCCGCCTGTAATGCATGAGTAAGCACCAAGGAAAATCCGGAAAACTGGAGACATTTGGATAGTTTTTACGAATTAAAGAAGTGACATGACGTAGGCATAGTAAAGCGATTCCATATAAAGTACCTGATCCATCCTCCATCATGGAGCTGGAAAATGACGTCAACCAAATCTAATATAGGGACAGTTAGATTTGGTGGTACCCACTGCATTGAATAAACAAAGAATCTGAACATCAGTAAAGGAACTTGAGCATGGTAGCTAACTCATTACAGGAGTGATTACCTCAGTAGGGAGGGTTGGGTCGGTAGCAGCATTATTAACAGAATGAGATGATGAATCATCACTTCCACATCCCTTTATGGATTTTCTGGTCAGGGATACTTTGGTATGCTCCTCATTGTTGACACTACTTGAATTCTCAGATGGGTTTCCAAATTCTTTTGCAGGCTTCATTTGTGGAGATTGAACTGCACCTTTTGCATTCAGTTTTGACCCATCTCCAACAACATTATGCTTCATTGGTACAGTAGATTCCTTGCTTTCAGCAATTCGTTGTTGTCTCCTCGAGGATAAGGAATCTGCAGGCCCAATAGCAGTCTGACCGTCCTTAGTTCTTTCATTTGCTGTATCATCTAGGTCAACTGGAAAAATCATAGCAATATGAGACAATATTGTGCAAGTTCAAGCAATGAACAAGAAATAAATTTAAGTACAAATGTCATTAAGAAAGATTAATCACCTGACAATGTCTCGATGATAGAGATAGAATTTAAGAATACATATGTCTGCATTATGCAAAACAAACTAATCAGAAAATACTACAGGAAACACAGTTAAAGTGACTTTTTTCCAAACTAATACACAAACAAAAAGGAACTAATAGATAGAAGGAAATAGAAACCTGGGAATCAACACTAAGGAAGTCCCAAACTTCAATTGATCCTGAAACAGTTGGAAGCTGAAGAAGCTTCTGACAAAATGAAACATATGAATGAGTTGAGCAAAGAGTGACAAGAGAAGAAAGAAGACAATGTAGCACGACAAAATGAAAACATATTGCATTACATTTAAAGTAGAGTAAAGGCGATAATTCAAGTTAGATTTCAGTTTGCAAGCTCTGTATTACAAAGGATATCAAGAAGTTTAGACCTATACGTTGTTCCCTCCATTTCCAAAATGAGTGTACACTTTGAAATAGCTTGTTCTTGGCTAGATCACCAACTTTCCCAAAAGCTTAAAGTTCATAGGAAATGAGTCAACTAACGTATCAAGCTATCAAACACAAGCAAAAATACAAGCCCACCTTGCACGTGGAGAGGCAAGCATCCAAACATAGAGAAGAAGAGAAAGGGAAGTAAGATGCAAACAGGGAACAAGTGAAAATACAGAGACCTGAATCCACAACCTTTCACAAACCAAAACTCTGATACTATGAGGGATCACAAATCGTTCCAAAAGATTAAGCTGTTAGGAAATGCCGAAATGGGTCCAAGAATTTATATCTAGTTATACAAAAACAGTTCATTCTTCCAAGTTCCAATAGTTCTACACATTGTTATGCCTAACTAATACTAAATATTGTGTATCATGACAAGGAGCTTTTCTGGTAAAGAATATTTAGTAAACGAAAAATAATCTTGGCCTTGTAGTCCAGTGGAGCCAACTTCACTTTTCCAAGTACAAGTAGGCAAGTTGAAGCCAATCAAACTGCATCTTTGTAGGATATAACTTAAACTCATGTTTTAGATGTAAAGCTTGCTCTCCAAGAAAGAAGAACAATTCAAAATTAAAATAGAAGAGAAGTACGAGTAACTGTATGACCTTCAAATACTGGTCAAGCAATTTACACCGTTCTTGAATGACAGGCACATCTAGACCAGTGGACAGGAAATGCTTGGGCGGCAAATGAAGAGTATACTCTGGAAACTCCTTAAGACGACGATGGAGTTCCTCAAAATGCCGAAACCTGTAAAAAGCATCAAGCAGTTAAGTTAAAAGTCAATGTACTTAAAATTTCTTGAACACAGCAGTATAAACAGTATGATCTGTTGCAACATCACAATGCACATAATCACCTTCTTTTAATAGACCAACTATTATTATTTACATCCGTAACAGACATGGCATAAACAGCAAATGTTTCAGAGCCACTCTTCACGACATTGGCACCCAACACCTGCACAAGAGATGACGTTACATCCTTTACAAGCTACAGCATAATCAGGAAAGTTAATGCAAGCTGTAACAAATGTAAATTTTGAGCGATGTGTTAAGTACCTCACATCTTAGCTTGAAAAAAGAATCTGCCAACAATTTGTCCTGAGCATTGGCAGACAACCTATGTATTCTAGGTATTGTAGTCGAAGACGCAGATGAAGAAGCAGTTGCTCCACTCTGAATTCGGCCCAACATTTCTGCCTCGGAGTCATCACTAGAGTCCTCAGATTTGATATGTCCTTTAGAAGTATTTAGAATGTCCTTGCCATCTCCCGATAAGAAGCTTGTTCTCTCAACTTCTTGCCATACATGTAACTTCTGACTGCTTAATCTAGACCTTCTCCTTCCTGGCTGTGTCCTGTGTAATCTAGAGTGAGCATGTCCTTTGCCTGTCTTTCTAGTCTTGCGGCCTTCAACACTTTCAAGTGGGTGATGGATGTTTGAGACAGGAAGTTTTCTATTATGTTTTCCATCCCATACTTTAGTTCCAGGTGAATCAAGACCAGTCACACTGCTAGTTTCTTCATCTTCACAAGTACAAGAACTACTGCTCTCTGACTCGATATCCTTCAAATGCATGAGATTATCCTCATTATCATCCACATATGACCTAACAAAAGTCTGACTCGATATGTTCATATTATTACGGGGGCACAAATTGTCTTCCGGGGGCCTATCAGTTGGTCCAGGAAGAACAACACTTCTCTCAGAGCTACTACTAATCTTGGTTGAACCATCCTTCCCTTTTTGCCTGGACAATGCCTTAGAATTATTAGGTGTCCTTATTGTTGGCAAAGAACTCTTTGTTACTGGCTCACTAACTAGGTTAGAATCTTCCTTTCTTCTGTAGTTTCTCCCCTTCGTCCACATATTTTCGAAATGCTCCGGAGCAAGGGCTTCAGTCTTTCTGCGAGACATCTTATCTAAAACATCACCCCATTCTCCTCCAGAGTGGTGTCTTTGAGTATCTTCCTCGTCATCATTTTGAGGGCCTGATGGTATAGAACTCCAAGAACGGGTTGATCTGGTATCCACGGAAAGTAATGGATCCTTCGAAACAAGAGTTCCATTCCCATAGTCTGCTGCAGATTTCTCTTCAACAGTTCCAGGTTGATCCTTTTTAAATTGGACAAGCTCAACACCCTTTCCAGAAGGATCTACAAATCGAGAAAAATGATCTGATGAAATCCTTGTGGACCCATTTGATTTGGCCTGGGATGTCAATCGTGCAGTAGTAGCTCCTTTACTAGACTTGCTTAAAGAAATAGCTAAAGATTCAATCCTTTCATTTATAAACCTGATGCAACAATTGTAAAAATCAACCCACAGCAAAAAAGAGCAAAAGGACATGATAACCCACTGTTGCAAAGAGCGGTAATTACCTTGGGTTAGCCAAGTTCAATACTGGCCGCATTACTGCACAAGCAAGAAGCTCTCTAACAATAAAGCGAAACAAAGAGCAACGTAAATCCTCAGGCCTAAATGTGAAAGATATGAGACCATCCATCAAATGCTGAAGTACCTGTCCGTGTTAGGAACAACAAAGGCATAGTGAGCATGATGAAGGCATTGGAGTCTTTAGATTTAGAAGCCCAGTAGAATAGTCAGCCTAACAATAGACTCAACAAGATAAGGAGAGCAAGAAAGGATGTAAACAACCTTGTGCTCAGCTTCAGTAGAAAACAGAGCAGGGTGCAATTTGTTTTCTGCAGCCAACACAAATTTTAGTTCCATATCTCGATGTTCAAAAGTCAGTGATCCAGGCTGTCGCTTCTCAATCTTTGCCAGACTTGTGCGAAAAAGCTCCAAGTGTGTGCAGAAAAGTTTGACTACGTCCCTGCATCATCCCCAGCAAATGATTTATGGTAAATGCACTTTTTACAAACATAATTGGGAAAACATCTATGGAAAACCTCCCAAATGAGAACCTCGTCAGCAGATCGATTAGATTTACATTCCTCATACGAGATGAAATTTCTGCCAGAACACCGTTTATGATCTGCACCAACTCCTCTGGACCTTGTCTATCAGGCGTTATGCGAGAGTACCACAGATCTGATACCCACTCAGAAACTAGATGTCTAGTGAAATGATCAATTGCTTCCTCAACAACAGGAGAATTCACTTTCCTTCTCCAGTCAGACTTCTCAAATACAGCTTTAGGAGCTTCAAGAGGTTTGTTTTGTGAATAAACACTTGCTGAGGTTGGTTTGCTGTTGTAGACTGCAGCTTTCTTCCGCATCTCCAAATCCAGAGAAAAATAGCGAAGGATGATAATCAAGAAGGCAGCGGCGGGCAAGTTCACCCAGACTGAGGAGCTTGTCACTGAAAGAATAAGGGTAGAGAGAGAGAGTGCAAGTAGTGACAAAAGGACAAAAATGAGAAAAACATGATCAGCCTCCAGACAAACAATTTTAATCTATTGGTATATCTTGAAATAGGGCAAAAGGGCTAATCTCTTATTCCTGGAATATTAAATCCAGATATAGCCACAAGGGGGCCAGTAGGCAACAACACGCGCAAACGAGGCCAAAAAGATGAACCATACATCAACCCATAAGCGAATTTTCCCCCGCAAAGCAATAGATACCAAAAATGAATAAAGTTTCCTCCTCAGAAGCTAGAAAAAAAGGATTGATAGCAAGTCTTTCAACTGAGAAACAGAAATGACCCCCACTAAGGATGCTACTGTTGTGCTCCTAGATGTACCGACGAAATCTCCTGTCCCATTCTTTTTCACTTACTCTTTTCACCTATTTCTCTTCTAGTCTTCCATCTTTTCTCAATATTCTTCACTAGATAACATAAAGAAAATGTGTGAACAACGGGGGCACAGACCCTGTATTCACAATATATACATGAACAAGCCATACCGCCACATATCTCAAAAACCCCATGTAACAACCTAGAGCAGCAGGATTCCCTTTGGCAGAAACAAATGGATATGAGAAACATGCGCTTCAAACGCAATATAAAGCTCCCATGTACCAACAAGAATCTCCGAGTTATCTTTCTTTATTAGCACCCAAAAAAAGGGATAGACTCCCAAGCCTACTTGCATCTTCTTTCGGACATTCACAAGTCTTACAAAGTCAATTAATCCTCTCAGGCATCCACTAGTCCTAGTCCTTGCTTATCTTCTCTTCACTTGCCTTTCTTGTCTCTACTAAAGTTGGAAGATCACACTGCATGTTCTTGTCTCCATTTTCTCTTCTCATCCAACTCTCATCATGCGATGAACCACAATATTTGGTCTTAAGATTTATTTCTTTAACTAATTGAAAAAACAAATGGGATGTTTGATGCAGCCGATATAATCCAGCAAAATTCGGTGCAACCAAAATCAGAATATGAAATTTACAAGAACACCAGAATGTTCTTCAAAGTATTCTCAGTAAAAATCAATAAAAAGGCCAAGTGCGCTAGAAACTTCAAAAAGCTAAAAGTACACAAGGCGAGAAAAATGGGGAGATTTTGAATATAGTATTGCACCCTTCATTCAACATGACTATGTCGGGCTTGTGAAGGCTGATTCGGTTTGGGTCGCGCTTCATTGACCATTCGGGGTTCGACTTGATTGGTCAGGTCGCTGGGGTCCAGAGGCAGTGCCCACGGCAGCACCCCCGAAACCTTAACCTGGATATTAGGGTAATTGGCAATGTAAACCCTATTTTATACATACTAGATATACGCAGCAGCCAATGCAACTTGTACTCTCTTCATTCGATTACAATCATTACATAGTGGAAACCAACGTGAGCCGTGGGATGTACTCAACTACACGGTTGGAGAACGCGTAAAAATCTCTGTCTTACGTTCATTCTGTTCTTGATTGTTCTTGGCGCGCTATGTGTTTGTCGGTTTGACCACATTCTCAATAAACTATGCCTACAAAAGAAAAGGCTTCGAAAAACTACTCGAGTAAAATAATTGTTAAAGCATCAAACTCAAAACTAATTGGATATGAGGGGAGAGCCTGCCTAGGCTCATATACTAGTTTGCGAAGTGATAATTAAGTAATTAACCGAAGTGGTACAAATTCCAACACTCCCCCGCATGCGCGACCCTCAGCTCACACGTGTGGAGAGGTCAACAAAGGATCCGAAACATAATCACAACAAAACAAAGTGCAACTATGGCACAAACAAAAGGAAAAAGCCTCAAAAAATCTATCTCCGATACCATGTTAAAGTATCCAACTCAAAACCAATTGGCCATGAGGGGAGAGGCGCCCAGGCTGCTACACTAGTTTTCGATGTGATAATTAGCCGATGCAGGACAAATTCCAACAATAACTATCAGCCACATTCACTCAGCAATTGAATGATAGGATTCAGACTAAAGACACCAATGAACGAACACAACTGAAAATTCTTCATAAAATTCATACGCAATACTTACACGACATGAGATACGAGAGTCCAACCACGCATATGACCAAGAAAACAATCCGCTTCTTGGCTTCCTCTCCTAGGTCACGAACCGTCACCGCCCTCCTTTCGGCACTCATTGCAAACCCCAGAACAATCTTCACACCACAAAACTCATCAAAATACATATATATAAACACAATTAAAATCAATGTCTCAATCCGTACGATTCCTCTCTGCACCCCTCAATTCTCCGCCATTTGGAAGAATCAGATTCTCTGACGGTAAATTGAGCTCGTATAGCCTCATCTTCGAACGATCGTATCAAACTAGGGCAAAACATTCAGAATCGGAAACATAATTGGCTTTATAGAAAAGCGAAGACGAATAAATTCCAATTGAATAGAGAAAGAAGCCAAAGACCGTTAGGTTTGTCAGCTTGCGTGGGTGATATGTGTGTGTGCCTGGGTCTATATCGTCGTCGCTTTCTCTCTCTTAACTTTCTCGCTCATTACCAATGGCAATGGAAATTTCAACTGCGTTGAGTACTGGTAGATTTGTTTGGGCCTTCATTTTTCTTTCAGGTTAGAGAGAGAGAGAGAGACTGTTAATTTGGCTCCGGAAAATATACATTTTGTCACGTCTCTACAATACTTTTGCGCTAAGTTACTTATAATTCGGTGCGGGAGCGCGAGCGCGAGCATCAAAGCGTCTTTGAAACATATTTTAATCTACTAAAATATGCGAGAACAAGGATGAAGAGCGCAAGTGCAGTCGATAATTGAGAGCATCTTTGAAACATATTTCAATCTACTAAAATATGCGAGAGCATGGATGAAGAGCGCAAGTGCAGTCGATAAATGAGAACGGGAGCGCCTTGACATTTTGAACAACTATGTGACGCGTATTTATTGTGTTGAGTATCTCCCCAAGAAACATTTTTATTTTGTTTTGGAATCTCGAAAAACAAATACTCCATATGTGTGTGGAGTATGCTGACTACAGATTTGTGTAAATGGAAAAA
>JAOTQK010000023.1:24004692-24015298 GCA_025642025.1 Rhododendron ferrugineum
TGTATCCAGTATCCACATCCCCATTATGGAGCCCTTTTCAGTGTAACCCCATTATTTGAAGATATCACCTAAGGAATGACTGAGCACTACGACATACCTTCCAGTGTAAAGAAATATAAGCAGGTTGCCAAATGAGGCAGCTTTATATATTCCTTCTATATGCTGTATTAAAGTCCATGCTCGGCGTGCCACTGATCTCTGAAAATACGGGAAGATATAATCGTTGAGATTGTGGAAGGAGTAGAGAGAGATGGAGAGGTCAAACTATGATACCAGAGTTGGAAAGAAGTACCTGCTCAGAATTGCCCCATCTACGGAAGGCAGAAAATGATTGTAAACGTGCCCAGATGTATTGACCACCAACAGTGGCAACACAGTACCACAGTTTCTGACCAACAGTGAGTCCAGGTCCCTCCAAACCCGTTCCGACTGAAGTACATCAGAGAAAAAAACATACTCAATGGAAAGGATGTAGTTGTACATCAGACACTTTGGGAATGCTTTTCTATCATGCATCGTGAAATTTTCCGAGACTTTCAACGAAAGCAGCATGACAAATTAGTTGTGTAAACTACTCTGTGGAATAACCTAAAGTCGCACATTTTATCTATTTTCCTATTCCTTGGGTAAGAACATTTAAATAGTGGGTCGTATAAGAAATGTTAAATCAACATAACAGGAAGAAACTTGTATCCAGCAAATCACCAAGCAACATGAATCCCTGACCTCTCCAAGAACATAGTTTAAACCCAGTTATCTGCTCACCCTTTCCTCTTTTCATACGATCAAGTTTCACAACAAAGCAAGATGATACCATCACAAATTCACAGTTCAAGATCAATCAGGAGTGGACTGATAAACTATCTCTTATCTTATGTAAGTTAATCGGGATCTGACAGGCCTATATTTTCATACACAAACAACCTACACTCTTGCATCCAAGTGGATACCACTAAACTCTTAATGATCTAACTAGCCAGTAAATTACAGAAAATATTAGACATTAAACAGGTGATCAAATGAACTTCTGGCGAAAAAAGTTACTGAACGTGCGGAGAGAAATTCCATTGACCTACAATACTATCCAGTAGGTTTAAAAAAAAAAAGTGAGCAAACTCTTGTGATGCCAATAAAATGAAATATCTTATTTAAAAGGTAGAGGGGTGACTCATGTTACATTTAACAACGGGCATAACGGTAAACAAAAACGGAATTATCAGTCAACAAAAACTAAAATCAAGACAATGCACTAGCTTCTTACCTTTTCCTCCCGGGCCGATTGCTCGTTCATCTCTGTACCTCAAATTCATAAGAGCATTCCCTGGAGTAGGCTTATCAACCCAAATGGAGAACCTCCATATGAGAAACTCAAGGAAAGCATCAAGTTCTGGTTCATATTGGAATAAAAATCCTGGCTAATCCCAAGGAAAAGAAGAGAAACAAGTTGAATTCCTTGTAGCTATTCCAGTAACCTCTTCAAATGAAAAACCAAATAAGCCATGTGATACATACCTTCATCAGACTAAAGACATTAACCAACTGTTCTTTCAGCATGGCAGACATTTCAATGTCGAGTCTGTGTGCATCAACCTGATTAACTCTAGATATAGAAATGGGGATGATGGGCTGTGCACAAGAGCAACAAGAAATGTTAAATTACAAAAATGAAGAAGCACTACAATATTTGCATCAGACATTATATTCCCTCATTTAGTGTTTCTTCTTCTTTTTTTCACATTCATTTTGTTATTCACCTTATGAATGGTAGAATGGGAGACAGAAATAGTAACCCTTCGTTAGACAGCTAAGCCAAAATTCTGGGAAGTATGCCACCACTCAAAGGTTTCAAAAGCTAGCTTCCTAATCTCCAATGGCAGAGACGTTACCAAAGCAAATGATTTGTACCAACTGTAGTCAGTGTTCTAAAAGTCGGCCGCCTAGGCGCTAGGCGGTGGTCCAACGCCTAGATTAGGCAGCCAACTAGTTGGTGCCTAGTCCTTGCCAAGGTGCAAGGCGTCGCATAGGCACTAGGCACTCCTTTTCCGCTAGGCTAGCGCCTAGCGTCTAGCAATTTTTAGAACATTCCACTACCTCAGCCTCTCTGAGCTACAAAGTCTAGATATATAAATTGGCCATGTATGATAGTCGGACCATATCTCTGGATTGCACTATTTCCCAAACAGTTCTCCTCGTCCAATCTTTCCTAGCAAGATACGAGGGTTGGATTAAATTCAAAACCACCTATGGGCACCACAAGGGGGATACGACAAACAAATAAATGAATGTAATCCTATTCAAATCCATTCCTTTCCCTCCCAAATGGCGCCAAACTTATCGTGCTACCATACATGGCCCAAACCTAAAATCTCAGGGAATTAGCCCAGTTAGAGCATAGTCATCCGTTCAAAGGAAAGCCCCAGGCTTCAGATAAACAGCTAGTGCGCAAAAAAATCCCGAGATTTGTGAAGCCCCAAGTCCCACATCGATGGGCAAGGAGAATTTGTTGTATTATATTAACGTGTGCGAGCAGCTACTGAATAACTCAAGGGTAACCTTTTGAGCCATGTGGTTAGGCTAAGGGCTAGCAAGTCAGCTGACGCGGGTCATTACAAGATTTTCTTGCATCATTTTGTAAACTACAGCATGATTTTACAGTGAAGCTATGGAAGGTAACCCTAAGTCACATATAGAAGTAAACCCTAAGTCACAAATACAAAGGCAAAAGTTTCAACGAAAAATTTAGATTTAACTCACGGAAAGTGTGACCAGAGAAAAATTCGAAAGCATAGGAGGTAGCGAACGAAGAAAGAGGAGGAGAGAGAAGGCACCTGATCGGAGGGAGTGAGCGATTGCCAGTGGGGGAGTAGTCTGAGGTAGGTGTCCACCCAAGCATCTTGGGGCGGTGGATTGTTGTAACTGCTCGATGAAGTTGAAGATGAAGCTAGGGTTTCTCTCTGCATCTTTCTTTTAGTCCGTTGCGGAGATGGAGATGATGATGATGATTCTCTTCGTTGCTTTGCTCTCTCCCTCTCTCTCTCTCTCTCTCTCTCTTTGCTTCCCTCTGTTTGTGTGCCTTACTAAAATGGCAACGAAGCGTTGTACAGTAACTCTCATTTATGTGGTCAGCTTGGGGTAGCAAGGTTTTCAGTAAGGCTCTGTTTGGAACTTGAAGAAAAGAAGGGAAAGGAAAAGAAAATAAAGTGGGAGGAAAATGAAAGAAAAATAGGAAGGAAAATTTACTATTCACAAAACTGAAAATTGTTATTTTCTCCTCTCTTTCTCTTCCCACCAAACAATGGGAGGGAAATTTTTTTAGTTTTCCTTTCTTTTCCTTGGGTTCCAAACAGAGCCTAAGTCTACTGAAACATAAAAAATGTACAGATTTTGGGTACAGTTTTTTGTGGGGCCAACTAAGGATTCCACACAAATGATCCGAACCGTTCATTAAATGTAAAACAGTTTTTCAAGGGCTCCCGCAAAAAATCAGTGCAATTCAATACTTATAGATGCTCGATCCAATCATCTAACTTTTGCTTTTTTTTTGGACCCAGGTCTGCAAAAAAAAAAAAAAAAATCTGTTCGAAATCCGGTTTTCTAAAACGATTTTTGGACCCAGATCTAAAAAAAAAAAACTAATCTGCAAAATTCCGGGACGAAATTACCGGTAAGCTCGTCTCGGCCGGTATTTTCCGAAACGGCCAGTACCAAGCGGTAAGAACCGATATTGCGTCCGGAACGGTATTGGGGGTTAGGATACCGGTTATTTGTAAAAACGGTCCGTACTAGCCGGTACGGAACGGTATCGATAACATTGGTAGGTAGATCAATACTCCCTTGTAGTAAGTTTTGTTGTACCCAAAGAAAAGGCCGTTTTGGGCTCTTGCTGAGGAAGTTGGCCCCAATTTGCTAGAGGACTTGGGCTTGTCCAGTCCAGTCCAGTCCGTCTAGGATTTCAAGTTAGTTAACGCTGCAAATATAATTTTTGGGGAAATGATGGCCCATAACGTGTTTTGATAATTAATTCTCCGTTCCACAATGACAGTCCCACTTTCTCTTTCTTACCTCTTTTCAAATCAAAAAATTAACTACTTTCGTGGATAATTTTTCAAAAATTTTCGCACCGTATTAAATATCTCAATTAGTATTTTAATTTGGTGCGAAAAAATTCAAAATATCATATACGGAAGTAGTTGATTTTTTTATTTGAAAAATGGCACGACTTTTCATGGCGGACTCTCAATATGGAACGGAGGAAGTGTCAAGAACATGCTGAAAACATTTGTTGATGCTAAAAACGTCCTTGGCGGGTATTAATTATCAAAACACGTCCTGGACCGTCATTTTCCCTATATTTTTTCCAAAGAATATAAGATAACATGAACGAGTACGTAAGAAAAATAAAGTTGATACAAAATGATTTGGGCTGAAAAAAATAGGTGCAATATAAAACAAAATCACTACATTTAAAATATTACTGATTCAACCTTTTTCTTTCAAATCGGGAATCAATCTTTGATATGGATTATAAAGTATTAGTACTTTTTTTTCCTCAATAAAAAGGTGGAGGAGGGAGCGACCAGGCGTATGAATTCTTCTTTGGATGTGCCATAGAGATTTCAAATCCGCGATTGGGTGTGACCATAGAGATATCAGACTCGCAACAGGGACTTCCGAAGAAGGCCTGAAATCCACACCTATGGAGCATTACCTAGCTGGGTGGCGTTTCTGGCCGGTAAGCTAGTAGCTATTTGTAGTCAAGTTTTATCCCCTCAATTAAAAATTGTCGAATGTTTTAGTTTAATAAAAACAACCTAACTTTTGACAAAAAATTGTAGGAAAAAAAAGTTTAGCTGAAACTAGGCCTCAATGGTGAAGCATATTTTCTTCACCTTGCAAAACGAAAAGAAGCAGATTGTCTTTTTCTTTTTTCCTATTGTCACATTACATTAGAAGCAAAAGGATAATGGAGGAAAATAAAATAAAAAGGAGGATCGTCGACAGCAGGATTTGAACCTGCGCGGGCAGAGCCCAGTAGATTTCGAGTCTACCTCCTTAACCACTCGGACATATCGACGGAATCGAAAGTAATTCTCTAATCATTTAATTTGTATTCAAAATCCAGCTCATTCATGGCCTGAGATTTGAGTCCCGTTTACGTAAAGTGCGAATGGAAAGGGGAAAATGACGGTCCATAACGTGTTTTGATAATTAATACACGTCCCGCCCAGGACATCTATCTATCAATTTCTGCAAGGACTTTGATGATCATTGCTAAAAACCGGCATCTTCAAACTGATCAAGTTTAATTAATTTTTAACATTGTATGATTGTGTTCCAACTAATAATCGTATTACGAAAGGTGGGACAACGTTCATGAACTCGATCCGTGGTCTTTTCAACCATGTTAAAAGATTTCGAATGCAACATATCCGGCTGAGAGAGTACTGTGACATATTTTAGTTGATCATAGAAGTCGGGAGGCATATATATTGCTTCAATTGATACATGCCGAAGTTGCCTTGTGTGCAGTTGGTAGGGCAGGCGAAGGACACTTCATTAGGTTTTTTTCGGGATAAAAAAAATTATACATTCCACATCGATCTTAAGCAGACGTTTTCCAGGATGGACTTGTAAAATGGTGTAGGACACTGTCATTACAGAGGCTTCATATATATGTACATGCGTTGCGCATAGAGCCAGTATGTAGACCGGGAGATTGGAGAGCAGTTTTACCAAATTAGCAAAGAATAATTTCAGGTAGAGTTGGATTGCCCGTCTTACGTACACAAAAGAGAATTAATTAATGTTGTGTCTTGTGTGTCGAGGTGGAATGTTAGAATAAGATGGCGCGTAAAACTTTCATTTTTGAGGCGTCTTCTGGGCTTAGGACCCAATTAACATGGCGAAACCGTGAGACTGACTAGTAAGTTGGGTCAAAACAAACACTACTCTTAGATAAGATCGACCCGTGGCATTTTCCAATACGACACAAATAGCCATTAGGTCGATGGTTTCCTAAACCTCACGAGAATGTATGTCAGAAAAGAGTGTCGAGACACCACGGCACCCTTGTTGCTCCAAAACCATCGAATACTTGTTCGTTACATACATTGTAAATGATCATTGCAGTAAAAATAAAATAAAAATTCGGTCAAACGGAAATTCATCACTGCAGTAATTGAATCTAAGCTTATCCATGTGATAGTCCACCTCCAGGGGCCTACTAGTGTCCTTGCTGAAGGCAGATATCAGGGACAGCTAGCTCTTGGGACTTGCTGTCTTTGTTTATAGTACTGTTTTTTGGGTGCCACACACAGTTTGGCCCTCCATCACTTAATCTCTCTCCTTATACTTAATGATGGATGCCCCACTATACTCTCGGTGAAGGTTTCACACTTGGAAAAATCTAACGGTCTGTTTGGATCGCCGAATAAAACAAAAATGGGTGTGCATGTTTGGATCCTGAATTCATTGAGAAACTTTTAATTTTTTTTTGGAAAGTATTCATTGAGAAACTTGCATGTGGAGGGATCGGTTTTTCTTTTTTACATTTTTCAGTTGCTTTTTTTTTTTTTTTTCGTTTCTACCTAATTAAGGATCTTGGATTTCATGCATGGAGTGCTAGCAATTCGATTGTATGTATGTATGTATGTATGTATGTATGTATGTATATGTAGTGGAGTTTGTGTGTGTGTGTGTGTGTGAGAGAGAGAGAGAGAGAGAGAGAGAGAGAGTTGTGATGTGGAAACCAGAGAATAGTGAACAAGACGTTTTGTTATCTCTTCCAAGGAAAAAACAACAGAGTGATGGTGAAAACAGTGTCTTGGAATCATCATCAGTGGGAAGATTAATCTAAATGAAATTTAATTTGTAGTTTATAATGATATACATAATTGTTAATTATGTTTTTTTCTTTTTCTTTTTGGGTGGAATCACTTTTGGAAAAAGTTGTACAAGAACGGTTCTTATACAACTTTTTCCAAAAGTGAAGAACCTCATCCTAAATAAAGCAACCAAAAAGGGAATGATATGAGAATCCATACACCGTATTTTATGCTAAAAATTATTCCATCCGTCCATTTTTTAGAGTCCAGTATTTCATTTTGGGCTGTCCCTTAATAACTGTCTATTTTGTAAAGTTAGTGGGTAAAATTTGGTGAATTTTCTATTTTCCTCCTAAAAGTAGATTTCATTTTGAAAAGTTAGTAGAAAAAATGTAATGATGATGTTTTCATAAAGGGTAAGGAGAGAAAGTGTAGGTAAAAGTTGATATGAAATATGTAATGATGATATTTTTTTAATAAATTGAAATTACGAAGCATGACACTTAAAAAGAGACGGAGGGAGTAATATACAGATAAGCTCCGTCAAGGAGCATTGATTTTGGCACCCAAGCTTATACCGATTTAAAAGAAACTTCACTGCACTAATAATACATTGGAGCTGAAACTCAGCTCTCGTTATGTGCTATAGAGTGCTAAAAAACTGGTTTGATTCTCACAGAGTAACTAGTGATCAGACTTGAATTCAAGAATTCAGCAAGAAAATTCAAGTAATTACCTATTGAACATACCGCGCGATAAACCCGTACATACCTGTGTTATGGGGTCATGTGACTCATTTATGTAATTCAGTATCAGAGCATGTACATTCATCTAGTATAACTAGCTTTGTATCCGTTCGACGCACGAGAACAATAAAAAAAAATCAAATATTCTTTCCTATTAATGCACGGGCACAACAAAAACTAAAAAGTGTAATTTTATTTTACTTCTTTATTTATATAATATATATATATATAATAAAACTCCATCCCCTACCTCCCAAAAATCCCTCACTCAAAATTTTCAGCTATTCTCTCCCTCACCCCCCACATTTATCTCTCAATTTTTTATTTATTTATCAAAACAGTCAAAATTCTAAAAAATTTAGGATTGGGAGTTTGGAGGCTTTTTAGCCTCAACTACATTTGTTCATAGTATAGCATAAATGGAGATCAATTTATTGGAATGGTACGTGTCATCTTACGGTTAAGCAGCATCAACTGGATACGCCATGACAACCCCAAGAGATCAACCTAGTTATCACGGCCCGCAACTTAAGAGTTTGTTTTCTCTTAAAAATCGATCTTAAGTTCAAAATCTTTCAGGTGCTATCAACTCTTTTGAGGCCAGTTCATACATAACTTTGTTCTTACTCTAATTAGAACCTCCGCAAGTGGACGGTGAGAGTGATCCCTCATAATTAATCGAGGTGCGTGTAAATCCGGACAACGGAATTATCAACGAACTCGAAAGGTGATAATGCAGTGCCAAGGAATAATAACATACAGGATTTTCGAATGGAATGAAATTGATTGTGTTCTGAGGAACAAGTCGAATCAACTTTTTACTAGGGCCCAGCGGGAAGCTTATCTGGTTATCAACTTGTGTTTCACTGTAGTAATGGTGGGCAGCATTTGGTAATAGTAATTAATTGGGACCCTACATAATTCCCCACATTTATGTTCCATCAAATACTCACATAGGAGTATATTTAGTACTAACTAATATTGTTAATACCAAACCCGAGAAAAAAAAAAAACTCTTATACGATTGGTAATCTGTTGTCCTTTAATCGAAAAGTAAGACTTTTATACCATTAAAGATTTTCAGAGCCAGGTTATTTTAGTGGAGCTTTTCGTATAAAATAGTGCGTGTAAAGCATTTTTCTATAAGTTTATGAAACTAGTGACTTTAGCACTCATCTTTTTTATAACGTACGGTACTTTTTTGATCGTCTTCAATGTGATTTCACATATTTGCCCTTTCAAGTATGAACTTTTGTGTGTATGAAAGGATAATATCGTAAATTGATTCACAGAAAATGGCGCAAAAAAAAAAGTAATGCAATTACGAAAGGGAAAGTAGAAAATCCATAACCATATTAACAAACTTATACAATGTCACATATAGAGACATGCTCGAATCCGCTCGTGTTATATGGAAATATTGCTCATGCTCAACTCTAGCTTTTTCAGGGAAATGAAATCTCTCCGATCCAAATGATTCAACTCAAGTCTTTTTTGGGTCTGTATATCGGGCTTATATCGACAATTGGAACCGTTTACATATAACTTTTCTCTCCTTCAGTAAAAATCGAGAGTCGATCAAGAACAAGATCGAAAATATCCATAAGGTTCAGTTGAGATCAAGCAGTACCTCCTGGTGCCCACCGGGGACCAGCTTGTTAGTGTCCTAGCTACAAAATTGAAGTATTTGCCCGTGCAACATTTAGTGCAGCCGAGGGGACATGCTCTAACCAAAGGGACAAAAAGTTCAATCAAAGGAGCTTACCAGTCAAACACGACATGCTAAACTGGAAAGTATGCAAGCCTCTGTACCAATAAATGAATGATAGCTATACATGAGACGTGTTTTGGTTTGGATCCATAAGTCACGAGGTGTTGTACATGCATAAGGGTGCAAATTAATCGAGCCGCGAGCTGTGAAATGTGCTGTTGGAACTTAGATATGGTTTTGTTTGATTGAGTCGATTTCAAACAAGTTTGAACTGAGTTTGGCTCATTCAGTACGTTTGGTTTATTCTATATTGCATACTATCAAGACAATAAGTACAGTGTCATTCACAGTTAGCTTCAGAGTCAATGAACTAGTATGCAATATATACACCTCTTATGGTGTCTGCAAATCGTAACATGTTATACTAAGTGGTAAATGTTATAGTACTATTGAGTGGTTAATATTATGAGGGGGGAACACCGTAAAAAAATGAATTTGAAATATTATAAATGTTATGCCATTTTTGAAAAATATTGTGCATTCGACTGGTAAATGTTATGCCGATCTATTGTTTGAAATGCTACGCCATTGTTTAAATTGTTGTGCCTTTTTGTGGTTATTTGTTATGCATTCCAATAGTTAATTTTATGTTTTCGAGTAGTTATGTTATAGGAGGATACGGTATACCCCGGACAAGAGGGGGAAACCATAGCATCTCCCATATTCAAACAAAGTAACTGTTAGATTTCTTGGAGGGTTCCAAATTAAAACCAATTGGCTATAGGTGGAGTAGCCTTTAGAATATATTAACCAAGTTTTGGTGGCTTAGATAAGCAATGTGAGACAAAATCTAAAACTCTCCCTCACGTGCTGCCCGGATGCACGTGAAGGTGCAAATTGAGCTGACTAGGATATTTGCTTCGGGCGAAGACTTGACCACAAAAGGGCCACTTAAGACATAGCTTTGATATCATGTGAAGAACAACAAAAAAGTGTATTATTGATTGTGTATAAACCATAACCCTAACATGCCTTTATATAGGCTACAGGACTTGATGACTAAGAAACTAACCAACAAGGAAACATAAATATTAACCTAGTCTAAACAGGAAATATATAATATTGAAACCTAGAAAATATGGTTATTATGTTAACACTAACTCCACTGATTGGATCATTGTCTAAAGCGAAATTTTGTAACCCCTGTAAGGACATCCCATGAGTAAGCCAGTCTGACCCGCTTCATCAGATTCTGATATATAGTATTATTGAACAATCCGGGGGTATATATAGAACATAACTCGTGTTTGGCTTAACTAAATAAT
>JAOTQK010000023.1:24017713-24033080 GCA_025642025.1 Rhododendron ferrugineum
CACCAC
Organism: Rhododendron ferrugineum; assembly: GCA_025642025.1. NCBI lineage: Eukaryota > Viridiplantae > Streptophyta > Magnoliopsida > Ericales > Ericaceae > Rhododendron > Rhododendron ferrugineum. The sequence continues at coordinate 24,017,720 of JAOTQK010000023.1, forward strand.
ACATTTAAAGTGTAGAATCTAAAATTAATGTGTAGAGTACTTCACTACAACTTGGGGTGAAAAAGGGCCTGGGACATGACCGCCACGGGTATTGGATAATCTCTCCCAATCAAAGTTGTTAATCCCAACTGTACCGGAGCTTAGACGGAACACAAAACTAGACAATCTGTATTGCTTGGAATACCCCGTTGTTCCGGGCGATACCAGCTGTATCGGATGATATCGGGCTATTTCGGACATATTCCGGGGTACTATATGTTACTAAATGACACTTAGTTTTTATTTTTTCCGTGCCATTAGTAGTGGGCTGTACACTAATTAAAAGAAACTTATGGCTTATATGTGATTTTGTCTTATTTTGTCGTACCCCAAACGATTAAAAAATCATAACAATAGGATTCAACTTGGGGAAAAATTATTTTCACTTCACCGGAAAAAAATAAAAACTTGAGGAATTTTTTTGCAACAGACATATATCGTATATATTTAGAATATTAATTGCAGTAAACTCGAAAGGGTACCGAGATACAGACATGTACAGGTACGTATTATTTCAATTGTAAAAACGGTACACTGGTCGGTACGAGATTGATAACCTTGCTTTCAATTCCTTTTTCAAATCAATCATTCTACAACCACAAACGCTTATACAAATATTTACACAAACTCACTCACATTCACATTGGGGCCCACAAATATTACACCTCCAATATATGTGAGACCCACCAAAAATTGTAAATATGTGTAAAGTGTGTTTGATTATACGGAGTATAATAATTGGAACGTATAATAATTGTTTTCCAATTGTTGCCGGTTTCGGTTGACAGGTACACCGGTAAACGCCAGTCAATCTGGTCGTTGGGTCCACAAGTTCTCAAAATACTCGTAATCACGAGACGCCGTAATGTTCCCTAACCACCGCATATAATGACGTGGAAGAATCTCACCCGCCCAGGACCCGTACTTCACGTGCGATCGTCCGATTCGTCCGCACGCTCCCACTTTCTGGATCCGCAATATAATTACGGTAGATACCCGCGTGGTAAAAGAAATGCTACAGTAAAAAAGAAAATAACGGTATCTTTTACCGCCACGGGTTTTTCCATTTCTTCTGTTTTGCCCTCCACTTTCTCGGTAACCAAACAGAACCCACGCCCAGAAACTAGGGCAGCAGACGAGCCGTTCAAAACTTGTCTAGCTCGAGCTTCAGTCGAGCTCAAATAATCGAGTTCGAGCTCGGCTCGTTCAAAATTCTTCTAGTTCAAGTTTGAACTCGAATTCAGCTCATTTATTATTAAAGTAATCGAGGCAGGTTCATATACTACGCGAGTCTTTACAAACGAGCTTGGTATCTACGAATATTTATAATCCAACTGTGTTACGACTAACTCGAGTTTGACTCGTCTACAAAACGAGCTTCAACACTCGAGCTTGAACTCAACTCGTTTTCTAAGTGACCCGAGGCTGATGAGACAGTAACGAGCCTAGTTTCGAGGACAATTCAATTGAATCGATAGCAGTCCTGCCAGAGAGAAAACGATTTGATGCAAAACTGCCGTTTTTTTCATGGTTCTCTGTTGCTATCGTTCTACGTTTGAGCTTTTTCCCGTGTCAGCTTTCCATCGATTGCACGAATTTCTAGTGTGTTTTTTTTTTTTTGTTCGTATGCTGTCCGCTTGAATACAGCCGCGGATCTTCTGATTTCGATTTCTCTGTGTGAATCATCACGTTCTTTGATATGATTCCGAAAAATTTCTCAGAAGCAAATATAGCTATCGACAATGGCAGGTATGCAACGAAGTTTTGTCCTACTGTTGTGTTCTGCTTCGTCCAATCACTTTCTTCTTCGAAGTTCGCTTTTCTCTCCCTCTCGCGCTTTTCTCCCTCCTTTCGTCTTCATTCCGTGCGATGATTGGTTTCACCTCTCTCTCTCTCTCTCTCTCTCTCTCTCTCTCTGTGCACCGGCGCACTTTAGCGGAGGTACAGCGCACGTTAGTGTGGTTGATTAAAGTAGAATAATTGGTTACATTATCTTGCCGGGGATTCTCAGTGACTTGTCGGTGGGGTTGGGGTTTGATAATTAAAGGTGAGTAATATGCCTTTCATATAATTTGATTAGGTGGAATCTAATTTGATAAACAATATTTAAATTTGGGTTTCGTCGATTTTTAGTTAACACATAATTTTGTATTTGACAATGACTGATCAGTTGTTTTACCCACCGAAGACGGAGCCTGCTTGTGTACAACATAATTCGGATCTCATCATCTAATCAAACTATAACAAATGCTATACATTTTAGAAATGGAGAGCAGAGTCTTACTCAGCATAATATGGAGATACTTCTTTTGATCTGTAATATGGAGAATACTTTGTTACCCACCGAAGACGGAGCCTGCTTATGTACAACATAATTCGGATCTCATCATCTAATCAATCTACCGCAAATGCTATAAATTTTAGAAATAGAGAGCAGAGTCTTACTCAGCATAATATAGAAATACTTTTTTTGATCTGTAATATGGAGAATACTTTGTCATGTCTCAAGAATTCAAACATGGTTACTCAGCGTAATATGTTGTTATCATCCCAAAGATTAAACCCATTTGAGGTTATGGAGTAAGACTTTGTAGCGGTGCAAATGTGCCGAGCCGAGTTTCATTGTGTTTCAGGCTTCCATCGCCTAAAACTCAAGCTTGGCAAGTTTAAACTGGCTCATTTTTTTAACTTGTCGAGCTCTTAACAAGCTGAGCTTGACTAATTTACTTACTTAATAAATCTCTTTAAACAAATCGAGCCTGTACAAATAAGCCAAGTTTTTGAGAACCGAGCCATGACCTGCTCGCGAACAACTCAGTTAGTTTGCAGCTCTAGTTTCAATTGTGAATTTGAGCAAACTTTAATTTGAACTTGCTTATTACTACTAATTGTTATTAAGACCCAAGTTGTGGTATGGTCAAGTATGTAGTTCCATTAACCATAGTCATGTCTTTTCATCCTAAAAGAAAAGGAAAAAAAAATCATTGCTGTATTCCTGTTACTGCTTTTTCTTTATTTGAGCAGACAATGCTTGTGTTTTATTATTAATGAAAATAACTAGAGTAATATTCCTTCATTTTATATTTCCGGTTGTCTAATTATTTACACACTAGTTGCATTATTATAAGCACAGGCCACAGAAAGGCCAAAGAAGCTTCTTTCTTTCTGCATCAACAAAAACCAGCATTTTTTAAAGGGTGTACCCAACTACCCATAGTTTAGCCTACCCCCCTCTCTTCCATCCTTTGTGCACTCAATCAATTAAAGCTTATTATCTTCTTCTTCCTTTTCATTTCAAGAACTTCTCAAGATTTTCATTTTGTGTTGCTGCCTAGCTGGGGTTTGAAGTTTGATGTCTACACCATTAATACATGACTACATAGGCTTGTCAGAGGCTTCTTCAGTGGAAAGAAGCTCTGACAAGATCTCCTCTTCATCTTCCTCCTCTGGGGATGAGAAGAATGGTGCTATAAACTTTAAGGAGACTGAGCTGAGGCTTGGTTTGCCTGGGTCTCAGTCTCCTGAGAGGAAAGGGGGAGTTGGGGTTTCTCTTTTTATGGAGGAAAACAAGACTAATGGTTACTCCCTCAGCCCTGTGAAGAACTTTGTCTCTGGGGCTAAGAGGGGGTTTTCTGATACCATTGATGGTTCTGGGAAATGGGTTTTCTCCTTGAGTGGTGGATCTGAGGCTGATTTGGTTAAAAAGGGTTTGGAGAATAAGAATACAGAGAATGGGTCTAGTATGAAAGAAGTTGTTCCTCCTTCTCCTGTAAAGCCTGCTCTAGAGAAGAAGACTCAAGTTTCTCCTTCAAATCAGCATGCTAATGCTCCTGCTGCCAAGTGAGTTTTCTTTACTCTTAATACTCTGCTGTTATTTCCTTCTCTCTTTTCATGTGAACTATGAATTTGTGGCCTTTTCTGGATTTGTCAGTATGCTTGGGCGGGTTTAGGGTACTCCCTCTTCCACTTCTCTTGATTGTCATGTTGGGTTATGGTTGCTGATTATTGGACAAGATTGGGTTTTGAGTCCTGGAAATTTGAAATTTTTAAATCCTATGAATCATTTCCTTCACTCAACTTTGCCTTATTCTGCTACTTTGAGTTTTGACCAATAAGTTGCTCTGAATTTCTCATTATGTTTAAGCCAAAACAAGAATAACACAAAGTCACAAACTCTAAGCTTCATTTCCTTTGCTTTTGCTGCCTTTCTCTTAGCATCCGAAGCAAAATTCGTAAATGTTTTCCTTTCACTTATTTCGGTTTGTACGTTCTTTAATTTTTCTTGGCAAAATATGTTCCTTAGACCCTTAGAATATCTATCCTTTCACTCAACTTACCTTTGGATTTTCCTCCTTTTTTAGCTACCAAAGTCTAATTAAAATGTGGTTTCCTGTCAGCTACTGTTCTTTTAAATTTTATATCCTCCTTCAGTTTTCCTTGGTAAAATTTGAACGTTACAGGCTTATTAGACACACCCTAGAAGAACCGTACCCCTTCATTAGCTGAACCAAGATCTGCAGATTTGTGTATGGTTTACCCCGATAATAACTATGCGTCCCGTCCTGCCATAAGACCCGTAGCATGTCCCTATTTTTAGGTGTTGCCTTTAGTTTTCTTAGAGGTATCCTCCCAGGGTAAGGTTCCTTGAGTTTGCAGTAACGTCTGCCTATATGCATACTCACGAACCTGCACATACCGTAAATCTACTTGTAATTTGCTTCCCGAAACCAAACCAAACAAGCCTGGTGTCGCTATCGGTTGAGGTCGGCTATGTGTATCCTTTCAAATGAAATTATTCGTGAACTGATGGGGGCAGAAGCAATAGGAGATTATTTGCTTGTAATTTAAGTCTTGCGTACACGATAAGTTTCCAGCCTTGATTTTCTCCCAACGGAAGGGGTAGTTTCTGTGTCATATTGTAGATCTAATGCTCTAACCCCAAGTTTTGTTTTTCTCAGGGCACAGGTAGTAGGATGGCCACCAATTCGATCGTTCCGGAAGAATACGATGGCCACTAATTCCACAAAGAATCTTGATGATGGGAAGTCAGGATCAGGTTGCCTCTACGTTAAGGTTAGCATGGATGGTGCTCCATACCTGAGGAAGGTGGATCTGCAGACCTACTCAAACTATGCCGAACTTTCATCAGCTCTTGAAAAGATGTTCAGCTGCTTTACAATTGGTAACCCTCTCTTTCTCCCTCTCCCTCTCTCTATGAAAGTGGTTGTTTATTTGAATGATAGGCAACTATTGTTGATTCTATCTGATGAAACAATCAATTTCAATCACGTAAAGCACAGATGATATCCTACGGCTTTAAAAAAAAAGGATACCAGTTGTTATGGATATGTAATATTCTTCTTCCAAGACACATTTTAGCAAGCATACAGTTATACTCTATTGTTTCCTGAGGTTTCATGTTAAGTAGTTGACTTAGCTACTCGAACAAAGCTCTTTCTCTTGATGTTTGAGAAATACACTTGTCAAAAAGACTTGTTGAGGAAATATTAACTTGATATGGTATGCTCTTTTGATAAAACTACACTTCTATGTTTTCCTACTACCATATGTTTGAAATCAACTTTTGTTTTCTTTCATGAGTTGTTTTTCTTCTTATTTTGGGAGCTCTATCTTGGAAACAGGATAAAGTAGCTTCTTCCTTCTATGTTGTGGAGGTAATGTTAGAGATATAAGTGCAAAAGGGTCTCATGATTTTTTCCCCAAGTACACAAATAAAGAGATACTTCAAAGTTTCTCTTTCATTTGGGCATCCATTTTATTCTCGTCATATTCAAGACACGTATGGATGAAGAAAGACAATCATTATCTATGTATCACTCTAGCAAGTAATGTATTTTGCTCTATACCATGCTCTAAGGCAGAACTGCATGTGGAACTGCTGCTGTGAAGATGTGATTAAATTTGGGATATATTTTGCTGGGTGCTGATTTTGTTTATGCTTGACTATGATTCAGGACAGTGCAGTTCCCAGGGACTTCCATCGCGAGATGGGCTTAGTGAAAGTCACATAATGGATCTTCTCCATGGCTCTGAGTATGTGCTTACATATGAAGACAAAGACGGCGATTGGATGCTTGTTGGTGATGTTCCATGGGAGTAAGTACTTATTTCCGTTACCCATACTTGTGATTTTCTGTTGGACCCGGCTTCTCTGCAGTTCCGTTGAATCTCGGCCATTCATTTGGACAACAAATGGTCAAGATTTGTCAATGGTAATAATGGTTGTCAAAATCTGGACCATCAATTGTCCAGATTTCAACAAATTCGGATCATTTAAAACACTTTTTTGGACAGTTTCTATCACTTGGACTGCCCTCTGCAGTCCAATTGTGCACTGTGCACCGCAGACAAGCCTTTTCTTCTTCTTTTTTCCCGTAAAATTCTCTATTTGTAAATTGGAATTCAAATATATTGGATACTTCAACTTCAAATCTTATTGCAATGTCATGTTTTAAGCATTGGATACATGCTACATGAATAAAGACATTGAAGTTGATTTATACTGGATACTATGGAAGCTGTAATAGTTGCTATGGTCAATACTTATTGCAAGCTTCATAGAATGATCTAACCTGAAATTTGAATATCTGGGTTCTGGCCATGTTGATCTGGAACTTGATACGGTCACTTGCTAGTTGCTAGCAGTTGTTGCGATAGGTAATACCTTTCCAGCTAAGTTTGTTCTTGTTTGTTTCCACAGAATGTTTACCAATTCGTGTAAGCGGTTGAGGATCATGAAAGGCTCCGAGGCAATTGGGCTAGGTATGATGTCTCTTTTAGTCTATAAACTTCCCACCATGCCAACACGCGCTAAAATTTCTCCATTCACTCCTGTTCAATTTCTGAAATTGTCGAGCTTTTGCGGTTGATATGGTCCCTTGTATTTCAATTTTCCTATGGTCTTGAAATAACGCATTGAATACATTGCTTGCAGCTCCAAGGGCCATGGAGAAGTGCAAGAACCGTAACTGAATACGATTAGGACTGGGGCTGGAACACCAGTGGGGTTTTATAGGTTGGTACTGAGTTCCGGTTTTTCCATATGCTTTTCTGTTTTAGGGCTTGTAGTATGTCTTGGACTGAGAATCTGTCGTAACAGGAAGAAATATAACTGGCGACAGTCCAGAGATGTTTGGTTACCCTTCTGTATCTCTCTCAAGCTACATTTCTGTACTTAAAAAACAATGCTGTGTAAATGGAGTGCTTGCTATTACCAGATATTGTTCTGTCTCTTCCAGGTGCTGTGGTATGAAGCACTCGTTTTCTCTTTCTTTGTTGCAGTTTGGGTCTAGTGCTCCATCTAATACAATCTACCATGAATTAACCATTCATAATTCATGGTATACCTTTCTAATTCACCGGTATTCGCAGCGTGCTCACCCACAGCTTGTGGGTTTGGACTCTTTATGATTAAATAGCACGGCTAGAATCAAAAGCAGTAAGACATAAGCAAAGCAATCATAGAAGCTGGTCGAAACCTTCACTAATTTCCATGCAATTCTCATATTCACTTCACTAATTTACTGCTACCTGGTTATACATAAACCGGCAGAGGAACTAACTCGATGGTAGTGTTGGTTCAAACCTACCATTCTCCAGTCCAGTCATCTCTAAAAATAAAGAGGCCTTCTCTCTCTCTCTCTCTCTCTCTCTCTCACACACACACACACACACACACACTCACTCACAGAGGTTTTTGCTCTCTCTGTGTGACATTTTCACGGGAATGACGGGAAGATTTGGTGGTTAACTTTGGTGACGTGGCAAAATGGCTGGCCAATTTGCTGCCATCTTTGGGTAAAAAGGGGAAGGGGGGTGGGGGCGGAGCTATTTATGACTGGATGAATAACACAACTTTATATCCGTTTGACCAAAAAAAAAAAAAGAATAACACACAACTGGGACAAAAAAAAGGAGAATAACACACAACTGGTCTAGCTTTTTTTTTTTTTTCTTGGCCATTTTTTGGAATAATTTTGGGAATGGCTCAAACCATTTGGGAACCATTGGACTTGCTCTTAGTACATGGGTCAATGACAACTCACTATGCGCACGGAAACCATTTCAAGACAACCGTGCATATGCTCATCAAACAAATAGTATCTGAAGTCGAGATACACAGCGATCATCAGAAATTTTGTCTTTGTTTTCCAGAGAATGATTACAAGTACAAAGAAACAAACGATTCTAAACAAGTACGAATTTGCAGCAACAAAGAATAAACTGCGCTACCGGCTAACTGATCTTCATAGATGTCTGGAATAACTCTCGAACATGAGCTCTTTAAAGGGAAAAAACTAGTAAACATGGCATTTGGAAAAAAAAAAAAAAAAGGGCGTATGTAAGGCATGCATCATATTAACAGATCCCTAGATTTCACCCCTACTTTAGATGGCTTCAAGATATTTGGGCAGATATTTGAAGATACACCATTTGAGTGTATCCATTGAACACAGAATTCTCAAGTCTGGTCAAGCCAAGCCTCTGGAACAAGCCAAACCTGCCGTCTTCAACAATGGGAGTGGGCGCACGGGCAGGATCGTATCTGTTTTGATGAGTAAGTGAAGGGCCAGCCACCGGTGGGAGCTCCCAATAAACATCTAGAACTGACTCCACAAACCTGCTGTTCTGAAAGTGTTCCGCATAGGTGATTGCCTTGTTACTGTGGTTAAAGTCATCTCGCATATGCCCCCTAACACCCCACCATGCTTCACCAGGCCCACATAACTCTTTTATATCAACAGCTTTTTCCCAGAAATTCTTCCGTCTTGATCTTATCCTAGCTTCATCGCTATCTTTAAAGCAACTATGGCCACCACCTGCAGCCATAGAATAGTAACACAAGCCCAGAAAATCCCATAACCAATCAATATCCGCAGTCAAATTGCCTTATGGTGTTGCCATCAAATTTAGCAACTTATCTAGTGTGGAATAACTTCGTAACATGCATTCAAAGAAGATGAACCAATCAAAAGATAATGTGTCATGCGTACAGACATGAATACGGACACAGCTCATCATGCAAGATTCATAATCACTCAGACCTGAATTCAAAGATCACCAGGGAACACTAACATCAAACTCCATGCAGGAATTATTTCAAGTACTATGACCATTCTACATCAAACCTATTCTAAGAAAGTTCCCAAACTAGTGTGTCACCTATTGCTTGACCATGTCACAGATATTCCGTTGCCATGTAAAACTCAATGAAGTACTGGAATAAGCTTGTTTTGTGGGTTGGGATCAATATCTTCATAGAGCTAACAAAATAAACTCATGGACTTCCCCAGAAGGCCAGAAGTTCAATGTTAAAAAACTCTTATCTTGGAAAGAGATATATTCATTTCAGTCAAGTGATGCACATACTCTATAAATCCATCTACACTCCATGTATTCATTGACAAAAGGGAAATAGTCAATCTGTACCTCTTATGTAGAATTGATCACATATCTGTCTCAATGAATAGTGGTCTCCAGTTCCAGTATCATAGTTGTCCTCAAAAACAAGATGCCTGAAGCCAGCTTTCAGTGCCTGCTTGAGCCTACAGGATATGTGACGTCACTCATCAGCGATAGTAGCAAGTTGCCATGCAACAGGTAAAAAAAAGTTGTATACCTACTAGAATTGTAAGTTTACTAGTGGAGATGGAAGTAGCAAATGGAGAGAAGATTCTGATTAATCCAACATACGCTTACCGTTTCAATTCATTCTGATGATCATCAAAGAAGACAAGAACCCGACTGAGATCAGTAATTCCATGTTTCTTCATCACTTTTCCCCAGTTAAGACTCCCGAAATCCACGAACTCCTTTCCGGCCAAGTATGTGCAGTTTCCATCTACATAAGCCGGTCCCTTTTTAAGATACTTCTCAGGATGGCGGGGTGACAGTGACACAATGGGCTTGTCTGGCATTGCTTGCCGCAAAACCCAAGTGGAATGCCCCTTGAAAGCACCACTCTCAATCATCAAATCAGGCTTGAGCCACCGGGCAACGAACCAGAGCCCAAAGCTATGGTCAAAACCCATCCCATACATATTATTTTTTATTGGCCTTGTTTCATATATCGGTACAAACTCTTCCAGGCCCTTTAGCAAATCTTTGGACGTCCATTCAACAGTTTTCCCATGTTTCGATCTGCCTTTTTGCCAGGGATAACAATTAAATGGGCACAAACCGTAAGACATTCATTACGTAATGCTAAAAATAAAAGTTGGGAGTGATGAATCAGCTACCAGATTAAAGTATGAAATTTAATAATTCACAATCTCTTAGAACTATGGAATCCAATGTCCAGCAATGAAACAACCAGCAAAGTAGTTAAAGAAGAAGACGAATGATAAAACCTAATAAAATCAAATACGATAAGTACATACAAAACCACACTTATAAACTGAAAAATATATCAGGAGCCATAGCTTGGGAGTATAACAAGGTTTGCATATGAGATTCTAGCAGGCATTCAAGAGAATCAGTGGTTCGTCTGCAACACAATATGTCAGAGTTGCTTAAATACTCTTTTAAAAGTGTTTCCGTACCAATGACTTTTCTTCTTTCTTTCTTTTTTTCTAATTTGAGAATGAAGGAAAGGGGCAGAGGCTGCACATTTGTTGTGAGTAAACACAACAAGACTCATGGGACATCCCATAGCAGAGAAATAAGGATCCACATCAAAAGATTAACACTTAAGAAGAGAAGTAACAACAGAGTTACAGAGTTGAGTTCAGACCAAAATATCCCAATAATAATCTACCCATGAGAAAGGCATAATTATTCAAATGCATACAACTTATTTTGAATTGGATGCTCTAACATAGTATCAGAGCCAAACTTTAGAAGGTTTAGGCAAGACTCTCTATTCCATTACCAATTGAATCTACCTTGTTTGTGCAAAAAGGGAACCTCATTTAATTGTGATCTTTGTGGAGTGGATCTGGTTGACCTCTACACATGCGAGCTGGGATGCAAGTATAGGGGAGTGTTAAGAGCTTGTCCCACATCTGCTAACTATCACCTCCTAATCTAGTATTCAAGCATAAGCTATTCAGTGACAATTGGTTTGAATTGGATGATCTAACAAGATTAACTTTCAGGCCCATGGATTAATGATGTTGCTTAACAAGATTAACCTTTCACATTGCTCAACCATTAATAATGTTGCTTAACATTTCCCATTCCTTTCCCACTCCCAACTATGGAGACCGAATGAATAGTAGGGCACTTTAATTCAGTAGAACAGCAACCACGCACCACTATAGTGGGTTTGTAGAGCCTGACTAGTGACTAGTACTAGACACCTCACCACTCACCACGCGTTCGCAAATCCTAGCATATACATTGCTCTGCCTAACCTTGTACCCAGTTTGGTACTTTTCTTCTTCATTCTGTAGTATAAGGTAACTAGTGTGAGCATGGCCATGGGCAAGTATAACCGCATGTCATGCTTTCTTGAATTGTGGCGGATCCTTATTCGTGCTAACGCGTGTGCGTGTTTATGATTAGTGTGTCGCCTAACAATTACCAACTAATACTCAAGTTAGCTGAAAAAAGACAAAAGTAGTAGTTTCATGGCCACTTCAACTCTAAATGTACGACATGTACTTTCTGTTTTCAGTCAACGCAATCACTGGGACTAGAATTGAGAATCTTGCGTTCTCAGGCCTGTAAAATTTACAGGTCAAAAATATTTGCATTAGTTTCTTTATTGTTCTCGTCTATGTTTGAAGGCCACTTATTTGGGTGTAAAACTTATGCCCTGCGCTGAATCCAACAGTTCACAAGGGATCTCATTTCCTTTGGGTGGCCAATCCCGCATGATTTTAGAATATCTAAAACTGAGGATGGCGTAGGAATGGTCTTCAACCACTACTTTGTAATCATGCTTTATACGTAGTCCCTTAATCAAATAGTCTCCCATCGGTGCATGGCAAACCGCTCCTGCCCTGGAATAGAATATTCCAAGTTGTGGAATGTGTTTGTCAAGCAGGCAACCGATAATCAAGAGTTAAAGTTGCAAAAGAAAATATTTACACGCCCAAATAGCAATCATCTACACTGGACCCATTAGGGCTCTGTTTGTTTCGACACCATTTACAGGAAAATATTCTTCATGTTGTTAAAATGATTTTAGCCAAAAAGAGAATTGTACTCTTATTATCCCCTGTTTGGTTGGCACTTGAAGATTTTCTTCAATTACAAACAACATATTTTCATACTCCATTATAAAAAATTCACTCAGGTTCCTCATCAACCAAAGAGAAAGTTAACTACTTAACTGAAGCCAACACTCTATCGAAATACGCTTTTCACTACTCCCACGAAAATTCGACAGTAGATTGTCCAGATCTAACTAAACCCTATTACAACAGAATCAACAAATCGCGAAGAGAGAGAGAGAGAGCTTACACCAGGGCACGCCGAGGGATCCAAAATCAGAATCGGGGTCCTCATAACCGAAGAAGCGCATACGAGAGACAGGATCGTACGCGGACGAGCCGACGCAAACCGAACAACGAGACCTAATGACGAGAGAAGATACAAAGAGGAGGAGCAGAAAGGAGAGGACGAGGAATAACGGGCAGAGGCAACCACCACCGGGTAGCGTTCGGGTCAAGTAATTGGTGGCCCTCATTACCACCGACATGTGCTTCCTCGTCTTCGATTCATCGCCGGCGTCTTCGGCGTCGTCCTCGCCGCCGCCGCTAAACTGCGCCGGCCTGCGAAGAGAGTGCACTCTCTCCAGCATTTTTCCGGCCATTTCCCACTCTGATCAGTGTGCACTTCTTCTTTATGTTGTTTTTTGGGCTGGGCCTATCTGGGTTGAAATGTTTATGGGCTGGGCCCATCTAGGTTGAAATTGGGCCTCATTTATCTGACAGGCCATGTTCATACGCACACAAGCATGGGAAAGGGAAAATAACGGCCCGGGATGTGTTTTGATAATTAATACCCACCAAGGACAAGATAAGAACATTTGTTAATGCTGAAAATGTCCTTGGCGGGTATTAATTATCAAATACGTCCTTATACGTCATTTTCCCCATGGGAAAATGATGGCCAATGACGTGTTTTGATAATTAATACTCGCTAAGAACATTTTGCAGCATTAACAAATATTCTTAGCTTGTCCTTGGAGGATATTAATTATCAAAACACGTCATGGACCGTCATTTTCCCCAATTGGCATTCGACAAGGCCCATGCTCGAGTTCCAGTAGTCCCTTGTTGGAGCTACACGTAATCCTAATCCGGGAAAATGGTGATCAAAGACGTGTTTTGATAAATAATACCCGCCAAAGACATTTTCAACATTAAAAAATGTTCTTAGCTTGTCCTTGACGGATATTAATTATCAAAACACGTCCTGGGCCGTCATTTTCCTAACACCATCTACACATGGTGAGACTACTTTGGCTTTGGTCCAGACATAGATGCAATGAAAGGCGACCTGAGTTTTCAGGTAACGGTTACAAGACAAAAATTGGAAGGAAACTGTATGTATCCGACCAGGAATGGACGTAAACTCGTAAGGTAGTTAGGAAAACATAAAGTCTTGGTACACAACCCCTCACATACATGTGTTTGGATTGTTGTGTAGGTAGTAATTTTAGTCTGGAAAACTTGGATACCATGAAAATAGTGGTGCTTGTGTGGTTATTATTCAGCAAAGGTTAATTTAGTTTTTTTCTTACCGTTGGCCTTGAGAAAAATCTCATTTTCCTTGCAATTATTATATAACCACAAATACTTTACACACACTCACATCTTTTAGTTGGTCTCACACACTGAACGTGTAGTGTGTGTGGGTCCCAATGTGAATGTGAGTGAATTTGTGTAAGTGTTTGTGGTTGTAAAATGATTATTTGCCTTATAGGGCTCGTAGCGGCTATTGGCTAACATTTTTTCCCCCAAAATTTTCCATGACGTATCCTTAGTTAAACAAATATGAAATATATATAGAATGCCATAATTAACAATTTCATGGTTCCATACTTCCATACTACTACCACTACCACGTAAATTTTTTGGAAAAATGATGGTCCAGGATAGGGGTGTGCACGGGTCGGGCGGGTCGGGTATGGCCCGCCACCGAACCCGAACCCGACCATGTCGGGTAGAGAAATTTCATACCCGCACCCGAACCGAATGATGGTATATACCCGTCCGCGAACCCGATTTTTTTACTTCATGTCGGGTCGGGTTGGTCTGTTTTGCGCTGGTCGGGTCGGGTCGGGTCCGACTGACGCGGGTAAAAAAAACACAGACACGAAGTCCGAACCGAAACTCATTTTTTTAACAAAACCCAACCCGTACCCGACCGAAGCACTTGTTCGGAGCCGCCCGAGACCCTTCGGGTCGGGTCGGGTCGCGGATTTTTTGCACACCCTTAGTCCAGGACGTGTTTTGATAATAATTATCAAAACACGTCCTTAGCTGTCATTTTCCCAAAATTTTTAATCTGCAAAACTATCGAATTTCGAAATGACCGACCATGAGGTCTGCTGATACTACAATTATTTTTGCAGAATGTCACACCTACTCATCATAATGTCTGATATGGGCGAGGCCGCGAGAGTGCTACAATTAAGAGCTCTTACCAAATGGACAACTGACTTAACTCCAACTGGAGTATCTGTATTACAGAGAGAGCGCGCTTCGCGCCCCTCTTCAATTTCACATACACGTACTCTTGCTTGCCAAATATATAATGTCAGGGACACAACATTTTATTACAACACCAACCACACCCACCACACCCACCTACGTGGCACTGCATGATCGGTGATTGCAAAGTAGTTTCAAAGTGTTTATTCTTCCTTTACCAATCATGTAGTGCTACCTAAGCCGGGTGTAATCGGTACTGTGTCCCTAGCATTATCGGTATAAACTACGAGGCATACAGCCTCACCCACCATCTCATCTCATAAAGTAATTAAAAGTAAATGAACGTATATTGTGCACAACAATACATGATCCTATTCGTACCTATCATTGAAGTATGGAAATTGTTTGGTGATGTCTGAGCACTTCTGTTTGGTAATTGCGCCTGAAAGGTTATTTACTTCCAACGCCAAACGTACTAGTCAGTTAATGTTGGAACTTTGGTGTATTTTGTAAAATATTGTGTTTTTTACTTAGTCTCATATTGGCTAGTCATAAAACTTCTTTCTACTTTAAATGATTTTGCACACTAATGAGTTTGTAAAAGATGACCCAAGGAGAGGTCTCGCGCCCTCAGGAAAATGAGCGGCAATTTGGAAACCAGTTAACCGGGTGCATGTCACGAGTTATTCACGCGC
>JAOTQK010000023.1:24035712-24047897 GCA_025642025.1 Rhododendron ferrugineum
TTAGATAATTTTAAAAAAGTTTACTTACGCAACTTTAAAACACATCGTAGGATACAGATGTGTCCGAAATCGTCCAATACATATGGACCCATATGCCTCGAACGACTTTGGTAGCAGTTGTGATCGGAGTTGTCTTTTTTTATGTGTTGGTAGTTTTGCTCAATTGCATATGTTTGATTAATTTTTCAGATGAAGCATATGGGGCCCATATCCTCACTAGCACTGAACGCATCGGACGACATCCTCTACTCCGCATCCCTCGACAAAACAGTCAAAGTATGGCGAATCTCCGACTACAAATGCATCGAGACCATCCAAGCCCACTCCGAACCAATCAACGCCATCGCATTATCCGACGACGGAGTTCTCTACACCGCCTCCGACGACGCCACCGTCGGCGTATGGCGGCGCAACTTCTGCACCTCCAACCGGCCCCACTCCCTCACCATCACCCTCCCCACCAAATCATCGCCTGTCAGAACCCTAGCCCTAACCGCCGACGGTGGGGTCCTCTACGGCGGCTGCACCGACGGGTACCGTTATTCTTTTTTTTCGACATTCTAAATCATTTCTTAAGAATGTCAAAACACGTAGTAAAATATTGAAGGCGTCCCAAGGGGTGAAAAAAAAATTAATTTTCAAGTTAATTAATTTTTTTTTTTTATGGGATTAGCCCCTACAAGTTTTTGGGTGAAAAACATTTCTTAAAATTTCTCTGTGAGAAAAAAATCTCCAAAAACTTTAAGTCATCAATTATTTTTTAAGTTGCATGTATAATATTGTATCTCCTTCGAACCTCGCGAGTAACAATATATACTTAAAAAAATATTTTTTTATCATCATGAAAATACAGGTGATTCGAGTCCCTATTACACAAATTTTGCGTCTACCACTATTAAACAGGGTCTCGAACTGAGTTGCTCAACACCATACAAAGTAGTACTCTCTCATTTCTTAAACTATGGTCTACTTTAAAAAGATGATTAAATTGATAAAAAATAATTGTGTATGAACTTTTAAATATCTTGACAGATAATTTAGTATAAAGAAATTTAAACAATCATGAACGAAAATGCTTCATGCATTTTCTAATTTAAAAATTTGCATGTCTTTTAATGGTGAATTATCGTTTAAGAACGGAGGAAATACCAAAGAATCTAAGATACTTTGAACTCTTTTTCTCACTATATTCGTGTATAATCTCTATCCTATCTCTAAGGACCCGTTCCAGAACTCGATTTAAATACTTATTTTTTAAGAAAGTAATTTCAAGCTCAAAAATAATACTCCTATGTTTACGCAAATAATTTTCTTTGCAGTATAGATCTTGTTTAATAGATCTTATCAAGATCTTTTAAACGGTGCAAAAAAAATAAAAAATTATTTTTTATTTACATTATTTTTTAGTTTGAAAATATAAAATAAGTATTGTATTTTTTAAGAAAGTGTTCTGGAACGGGACCTAATTACCCCCTTCACCTTTTCTTCTCTCCTTTCACGGTTTCACCCTTGCACAAAACCTCAATATATAGAGGTAAATGGATTAAATTCTTATTCATTAGTATTTTTACGTGATGAAAGGGATAAATTCTCTTTTATTTTTGTTATGGCCAATGTTAAATATACACTAATTTTGAAACGGTAATAATGATATTGTATTTAGGATTAGGATTTTTTTTTAAAATTTCATTAAAATGTTCCAACAGGTACATCCATTACTGGCTCAAGGGCTGGTTCTCGGGTCAACCGCAGCACGGCGGGTCGTTCCCGGGGCACACCCACGCGGTGATGTGTTTGGCCACTGTGGGGAGTTTTGTGGTGAGCGGGTCGGCAGATTCGACGGGTCGGGTTTGGGTAAGGGAGCAAGACGGGCAGCATTGTTGCGTGGCGGTGCTTCAGGGTCATAGGGGGCCGATCAGGTGCGTAGCGGCGTTTCCTGGGCGGGTTTCAGCGGCGGGGGAGGAGGCGGAGGATGGGTGCACGGTTTGCACTGGGAGTCTCGATGGGGTGCTGAAGGTGTGGCGGGTGGTGAATAATGTCGGGCGATGTTTGGTTCAGAAGACTTGTGAGTACTTTGATCTGGATTAAGGGTTGGTTATGGTTTTGAGATGCAACTGTACATTCTAGTGTCATGGGCTGTTAGAAGTACCTTCCGCTTCCGGTCTCAATTCTCGCTTTTGCGAATTCTAGTGTCATGGGCTGTTTAGAAGTACCCTCCGCTTCCGGTCTCAATCTTCGCTTTCGCGAATTTAAGTAGTTTGAGATATTTTTTGGAAGACGCTTTAATGCTCGCGTTATGCTCACGCTCACGTTCACGCACGACCATGCGAGTTATGTAGTTACGTGACTTAGGCTAGAACTTAGATGTCTAATATAACTCTAGTAGTTGGTTAATTCGCCTCAGTTGTGGTTCGGGTCATGTACACACAAATTGCCCTTGATTTCATCTCACTTGACTTCTCTCCTTCCTATTGATGTGCTTTTTTTAATAATACTTTGGCGTACGACGTAACGGACCGACTAATCTAGAGACAAATTCCATCTTTCATAATCAAAGTTCAATGAGAGTCGGAGCAGAGCCTCGTATAGATTGGGCCAACAAAAAAAAAATTGATAGCGCACGGGTGAGTGTCGAACTCCTGAGTCCTAATAAAAGACTTTTTGAAGCTCGTGATTGTCAAGTGACTATACATTCGGGTATAGAAATTGATGTTCTAGTACTACATCTGGTGGACAGAAATAAAGATTTTGAAGCTTGTTAGTTGAAGTTGTTTGAATAGATATATATATATTGTCACAACAGACGAATATTGGTCTTGAAACATATACAGGGTAAAGTTATTTTTCCCAAATCTACATCATGTGATTGATCTTGCAAATTCATCACTTCCAAACAAACCTCTAATATTGAAACAAATCGTAACAAGCTGGACTATAAATCCTGTCATGAATCGGCACTCAGCGGTGCCTGAAGTGGCAAGAAGCATGGTTCTCTCCTGCTAATATCACAACCTTGCCTTCCGCCAACGAGACGCGACAGTGTTGCACCTGCTCCCGCTCCTGAGGCTGCATCTCCACCCCATACTCATAACTTGGTTCGCCGTGATGGTCGTGCCTCTGCTCCCGAGGCTGCATCCCAACCCCAAACTCGGACCTCGGTTCGCCGTGATGGTCGCGCCTGTTCAACAACCGGTACAGGGTGTAACAGATTATGCGCAAGCCGAGAACAATGCCAACGATTGCCAAAGCCGATAGGATGTAAGACACGGCAGAAGAGTTTCTGCAGCCGAACAGAATTCCTAGACACACCATGGCTTGAGAGCATGATGGAAGGTTGTGTGTTGACGAGGAAGGGTAGAAGAACAGGAGAAGAGAATCATGGATTTTGCTGCCTGGATTCTTTCCTTGTTCAGATGGTAGAAAAGGTTTCTTTCCTTGTTTGGGTTAGAGGTATTCTTGCCTTCAACTGTTGGCACTACTATTTTGTCCCTTTTTTTGTCTAGTATGGAATTTGATTAGCACTAATGTTTGAACAGAAAATTAAATCATCCGCCAAATTTTTCACCTTATTTTCTCCGGATTTTGAATCATCTCCGCTAAAATGAATGTAGTGAGTCAAATTATTACAGATGTCAAAGTTGTTCAATCAACTCCAACCCGAAACTCTCTGCATATGTTCATTCATTCGGTCGACTGTCTAGGTCGTAAAAAATAGTCAAATTGTCCATGTCAAATTTTGTGAGTTCAATTGGCCATTAAACCATACCAGGGATTCCTATATTAAAAGGGCTAATTGAGCCATCAGAGTTAAGAGTCATGGCTGTTCAAACAAGCAGGGCACTGCATTGTGGGTTTGGAATAAGAATCGGCCATTACATCTGCCCATGTGCTACTAGGGCCACTTTCTTGACTAACTCATTTGAAGTTTTGATAAAGCTTTACTTTAAATAGCACTTTTGAAAGAAACATAATCATTTCTTGTTGCAAGAGAGGGAAAATGGACCGGGCCCTGTTTTGACATTAATCTAACGGTGCTTTGAAAACGGAGATGCCCCGGGGGCATCGAAATCTTTACTGACCAAATGTGCCGCAGACGCCATTCGAGTGCGTCTCGGGCACATAATATACAACTCAGGCGCAATTCTATCACTCTCCGGGCGTATCAATGTGTTCTTCACTAACGCAATGCGCCTCAGGCACAATTCGAGTGCGCCCCGGGCGCATCATATGCGACTCAGGCGCAATTCTATTGCTTCCGGGGTGCGTCAATGTATTTTTTACCAAGGCAATGCGCAATTCGAGTGGACCTCGGGCACATCATATGCGACGCAGGCGCAATCCTGTTGCTCCTCGGGCGCATCAATGTATATATTCTTCACTACCGCAATGCGCCTCAGGCGCAATTCAATCGAGTGCGTCCCTGGGCACATCATATATGCGACTCAGGCGCAATCCTATTGCTCCCCGGGCGCATCAATGTATGCTTCACTAACGCAATGCGCCTCAGGCGCAATTCGAGTGCGCGGGGCGCATCAATGTCTTCTTCACTAACGCAAGCAATTCGAGTGCGTCCCGGGCACAATTCAAGTACGCCCCTGGCGCATCTATATTTTTTTCACTAATGCAATGCGCCATTCGAGTGCCCGGGCGCAGCATATGCGCCTCAGGTGCAATTCGAGTGCGCCCCAGGCGCATCAATGTCTTCTTCACTAACGCAATGCGCCTCAAGCGCAATTCGAGTGCGTCCTGGGCGCAATTCTAGTACACCCCTGGCCCATCTATATTTTTTTCACTAATGCAATGCGCCATTCGAGTGCGCCCCGGGTGCAGCATATGCGCCTCAGCTGCAATTCGAGTGTGCCCGAGCGCATCAATGTCTTCTTCACTAACGCAATGCGCCTCAGGCGCAATTCGAGTGCGTCCCGGGCGCAATTCTAGTACGCCCCTGGCGCATCTATACTTTTCTCACTAATGCAATGCGCCATTCGAGTGCGCCCCGGGCGCAGCATATGCGCCTCAGGCGCAATCCTATTGCTTTCCTGGGGCCTCCATGCATTTTTCATTGATGCAATGCGCCTCAGGCGGGCGCAAGTAGAGTGTGCCCCGGCGCATCCATCCGACCAGGATCCAATCTTTCGATTTTAAATTTTTTGTTTCACCACCACCACGGATAAATGATGATTATCAAAAGGATGCCTTTAATTAATCAACGCAAATGACTTGGAGCCTCAAATTCGCTGAGCAAACCATATCCTAATTAAGCAAGGTGCCTGGATTCTTTTTGGGTTATTAAACCTGTTGTAATAACCTTATGAAAGAAACACAAAATCAAAACCCTTTTCAGGCTATGGAGATAAATTCAGAAAGATTTTACCTAACTTTATGCTTACTTTATTCTATGAAGTAAAATTGCTTCTTGAAATCTGAAGCTCAGGCACACTCATCAACCATACTATATGTGAATTTCTTGTCCTCTTCAACACGTCGGGTTCCCCCTATGGGTCCTGCTCTTAGTCATAATTTTTCAAAATGTTTCGCACTCGCGCTCTCAATCCTCTCTCTTGTGCATTTGAGTAGGTTGGAATGTGTTAATGATGCTTTCACACTCGTGCTTGCGGACACGGATTATGTAACTTAGGTCCTGCATTAGCCTTAGAACACAGATGATCTCAGTGTGTGATATTGCAAAAATGTGAGTGCTTTAAGGGGGCCAGTGGTGACATTTCTTTTTTTGTTTTGCTAATATTTTATACATCAGCGGCTGCTTCAAAAAAAAAACATTATATACATCAGTGGGGAGGGTTAGTGGAGAAATTAGTTAGTGAATTCATAGGGAATTCAAAAACTGTCTATAATCCTAAAGCCTCTGATGAGGCTCGAACCTTGGCCTCCCTTGTGAGAGAACCAAGAGATAACCGCTGGTTTACCAGCCCTTTGGTTAGTGGTGACATTTCAAATGCAGAAATAATAGCTCTAAGTAGCCTCTAACTAACCATGTGCCATAGGCATGCTCATTACTTTTCATGATTAGTACTCAAGTATATATGATGTTGAAGGCCTGACCGGAAACAAGACAATCGGTATTTGCTTCAATATTGATACACGAGTTCGAGCATGGAGCAAATTTCTGTAACAAAATGTGGGAAATGAAACGTCGTATCCGTCAATTATTCTTTTCCAACCCTCATAAACACGAGTCTTGTGCATTTTTTTTTATATCCGGATGATCGGGTCAGCCTGCGCGCACCTAATCTTTGACGAAAGAAAATTCTATGAAAAGGGCACTAAATTCAGAAACACAAAAACAAAACCCCATGCATCTCCTTTTTCTTTTTCTTTTTTAGCGTAAATCTCCAAAAACACACATCCAAAAAAGTGAAAAACCAAAGATAACTCTCCATATTCCTCTTTCTAAATCTATCCAGTATCCATCCCTATCCACCCGGCTATTACTCCTCGTTAAATAACAAATAATTCACAATATATATTTTAATAAAACAAAATCCTTAACCAACATTATTATTATTATTATTATTATTATTTAAGTTGTTCGCCTGTTCTATTAATATTATCTTTATCCTCACATTCCTAACAAATCCGCCAAACTAGGTCGTCGTATTTCGACATGGTCGGTGCAGTTTGTGGCCCAAACACATCCATGTCCCTATCACCTCTCTTTATTTACCATTCTCTTTTTTCCGACGGTCAGGAATGTTCGGGTCAGTTTGGGCGCATCTTAACTAATCCTCTTCCCGAACCGGCCAAAGGCGCCATGCCGGGACTAGGGAGCTCACGAGAAATTACTATCTTACCGCCTAACCGTAAGAACCGAATCCTGCTCAATTGCGCGATGAGCAAACTCACCAACCGACCAGACTCCCTTTGTGGGCTACCATTCTCTCACTCTCTCCTATTTGGACGGTGCACATGGATGAATCATTGATGAGCTTCGCGACACTTCCAATAAAGGAGGCTTTGTGACAGCTAGGCTTGTCGCGGGACTAACCCAATTGGACATGCATGGAATATACATTATTCCTTTTTATCTCTCCTAACAAAAAAACAAATGCAGGGGAAAACAGAGTAGTTAAAAAACAGTAGTGTATAATAAAGTCTGATTAGCAACTCATTTATAATTTATTGAACGTACCCAATATTATATCCGCACATTCCCCTGTATATATATACATCTATCCTTGAAAGGGTCTTTGCATCATCTGAATCTCTCTCTCTCTCTCTCTCTCTCTTCTCCAAATTAATTAAGATGCCGGGCATTGCCTTTGGGAGGTTTGATGATTCCTTTGGCTGGGGATCTATCAAGGCTTACCTTGCTGAGTTCATTTCGACACTGCTCTTTGTGTTTGCCGGAGTTGGATCCGCTATAGCTTATGGTTTAATACTGTTCCAATCTCTTTTAATATGGCTACATTAACACGTTGAATGACCACTTTAATTACTACTTCCCATGCATCACTGATCACTCATTACTCATATGCTAATTGCTAAGCTTATCATCAAAATGTAAAAATTCAAGTTGTGTCTCACCACATAAGCATGAGATCCTCTATGACTAGTCTTAATGCACTCTCGCTGGCACGATCGTTAACTCAAAATTTGGGATTTTTCTCGGGGATCCATGACGATTATTTGGTGTAGATCATCATTTAATTAGCATGATGATTTTCTGATTAGTTTCTCGGCGTACGTTCACTTTCGGGTGGGCATGTTACCCATGCTTCGAGTCCTAGTTATGGTTTTTCTAGTTATCTCTCTTATGTTTGCTTAGGTGTGTGTTCTTGGCTTGTTACCTGTTAAAATTGGTAGTACGTTGTTCATATCCATAAAATGTTCTCTTTTTTTTTTCAAGAAAAGAAATGATACTAGTTGCAGCTTCCCATTTCTCTAGGTGTTTAAATTCATTTCATCAGACAAACAACACCATCGATCAGGGTGACGTAGCAGTGACATATTCAAAATCATCACCGAGTAATAGGCATATTTTGTTCGTCACATTGACCAAAAAAAATTAAAAAAATTGTTCATCACGTGTGTTTTATCTTCCTAATTGGTACTATTTCGTTCAATTTTTTTGACCCTTTGTAGACAAGGTAACATCAGATGCTGCCCTAGATCCGGCGGGGCTAGTAGCCATTGCTATATGCCATGCATTTGCTCTCTTTGTGGCAGTCTCCGTCGCGGCCAACATTTCCGGCGGTCACGTGAACCCAGCTGTCACCTTCGGGTTGGCTCTCGGGGGCCAGATCACCGTCCTCACCGGCATTTTTTACTGGATTGCACAACTTGTTGGCTCCATTGTCGCATGTTACCTGCTCAAATACGTCACCGGAGGCTTGGTAAGTCTTCGATCTATTGATCGTGGCTCAGTTCCTGAACTCATAAATCCTAGGCCCGGACACTTGAGTTATAAAAAAAAAAAATTCGCCCTAATTTCCATTTTTTCTGACCTTTTTTTTCCAGGCAATCCCAATCCACAGCGTGGCCGCCGGCGTTGGAGCAGTTGAAGGAGTGGTTATGGAGATCATTATCACATTTGCTTTGGTATACACAGTCTATGCAACAGCAGCTGACCCCAAAAAGGGCCCATTGGGCACAATTGCCCCCATTGCCATTGGTTTCATTGTTGGAGCCAACATCTTGGCTGCAGGCCCATTCTCCGGCGGGTCAATGAACCCGGCGCGCTCTTTCGGGCCTGCAGTGGTGAGCGGCGACTTCCACAATAACTGGATCTATTGGGTTGGGCCTCTCGTCGGCGGGGGCGTGGCCGGATTGGTATATGCAAATGTGTTCATGCAACATCAACATGTTCCCCTGTCCAGTGACTTCTAAATTGGGAGGAAATTCTTGTGCTGTTAAATCCATTTGTAATAAAAGAAGGGATTCTTATTTATTTTCCTTTTTTTTTTCTTTCTTTTTCTCTTTCTTCCAGTTTGGGTTTCATGGTCAGTTAAAAAAAAAAAGGTTTGGGTTTCATGGTGTATTTCATGTTGTGGATCTTGTGGTTGAATGCTGTTTTTTTCCTAAAAGAGATGCATGAAGTTGGTGGAATTCAACCACTTTTTTGTCATTCTTGTACTTTTATGGGATTTTTTTTTTGTTATTGGGTCAAGGGTATGTCTATTATTTCCTATGAACTTTAACTTATATTTTATAAAGTTTTGAGCATCCCATGTACACACATTTATTTGCACAAATTGGTTACAGATGGGTCCAGGTCGTATTTATCAGACGATTTCGGACACATTTGTGCTTATAACAGTACATATGAATCGATGTAGTACTTTACAAAGACTTTTTGCAATGTCTTGTAGTAGTAGTGTTGCCAATACTTCCCGATTTCTCTATTATCTTGCACTTATAAGACATTGGAGAAATCGGGAAGTATTGCAATCAATTTTGTTTGGAAGAACGAATGCTGTCAAACTATTGCTGATATTTTCTTGAACAACTCTCCATTCTAGGGCTATTGCAAGGAAAGACGAAATTATTTGGTGGTCCTGGGGTACCGCCACGTGGTGCCCCAATGCACTTATCCACCACACATTCATGTGGGGCACAATACTATGTTTATGATCTCCACATCAATGTGTGTCAGAGAAGTGTGTCGGGGCACCACATGGCGGCGCACCAAGACATCTAAATAAACTTGAAAAAGGGGGTTAATCATTCTGAAATAAGAGCATGCACGTTGACAAATATTTGGGGGTAGCAATAGAATGATATTAAGAGCTAGAATAAACTCTCGAAGAATGTTTTAAAGGTACTGCTCTTGATAGGCAAATGTACCTAAATTGGAACATCTCATTCAACATCTTGATGGCTAGGCTTTGCCTCGTGGTTTGGCATGCCCCGGATCCTGGTGTAATCGTAAATGGTAGTGATACGGTTCGGATGGGACTGAAATTAGGGAATTCATCCACCAAGATCTGTTGTGTGTGAGCATGCGCACGTCTTTAATAGTAAGAACTATATTTTCAGTACGATTGGAGGAATACTCGAGGGACTTCCCCACCACATTGGCGAAGGATTCACCGCAATTGGTATTATGCACTATTTCCATAGTTTCAACTTCCTTTAGTATCATCAATCAAAAAGCACGACGGTGAACTCCACGTTACTTCTAGAGTTGTACTAACACAGTACGAGAATCTAATAACCGACCATTCTTTCTTTGTCCAGAATATCCAATATCCACTGTAACTTAATTTCTTAAGAATACAGATTTACACTTTTCAATGTTCGCGTAGCTAAACAGAAGAAAGTCCTAATCAGGGTTCTTCTAGTTCTGGAGGAGGTTCTTTGTTGTATTCCCATTTATGCCCTTTCCATTCAGGCAGTTGTTGGATGACAACCTGCGGCAAATCAAGCATACAATGGAGTAAGAAAGTTCGGCTCGTACTAGACTAGGCTAATAAAATCTTAGATAGATGTCACATTGCCACAAACCAGGCCTCTAGAATCTGGTTTCCCAACTGTAACCTGACAAGCAAGCCTCCAGTTCTTTGGATTCTGCAATTTCGTTTTCGCTCAAACATTAGTCTTCAACCACCGGTGAAAATATTTACAGTTATCGCGCTTTACTAATAAGATAGAAAAGGGTATTTTTTTCGTTGAGTACTTCTTTGCATTTGTGGAGGTATTTTACTGGAGATTATATATGCTTAATTTATTTGAAATTTAGCATTGCCAAAGTATAAATATGAGTACCCGCTTGAGTTTCTCCTTTTCTTTATCCGTTCGTGGGGTTAGTAGCTCCTTTCCTTCAACAACCTAACAATACAAAGAAAAATGAAACGATCATTTCACTGAATTTTGAGCGAAAACTATATAAGTGACGTGTTATAATGTCAACACCGGGTGATAAATTAGAACAAATCCCATTATTGCCCGGTAAAATAAAAAGTACTCCGTAATAGCATTCTACAGATAAATATTTTGAAGAAAAAGAAAAGAAAAAAAAAAAGAATGACTCACTTCAACAATGCATGTGCCACAAGTTCCTCCTCCCGAACAGTTACACAGAGCTCTAGCCTGAAAATTCAAAATACATTGACTCAGCAATTGAATGTCAGAGTCGGCCGCTATAGCCCCCGAATTTTTTTGAAATTTTCGGACCCCTTCTACTTTAGTATCCCTTATAATAGTTCCACAAAAAGGGTCTCATCTTTAATTTTCGCTTTAGGCCTTCGGAAAGTCATGGCCGGCTCTGCAGAATGTGAACATAGAGAGAGAGAGAGAGAGAGAGAGAGAGAGAGAGAGGCCTTACATATGGTCCATACAGTTCCATATTAGCATCCAACATAATGTCTCTGAGATTCTTCCCACCACATGCTGTACGAAAATGCACATCTGGTGTTCCATCAGGAAGCAACACAGACTGAAACCAAAATACGCAAAACCCATTAGCAAAAAGATTCACACAAGTATAGCAACTAATTGAGTAACATCAACATCTGAAATTACGTGAACAAATGCAAAATTGACTGCAGGGGGTTCTTCGGGCTCTTCCGCGGTTTCCGATTCGCCCTCCGGAATCGTAGTGACAGCTCTGATTCTTCTTCTTCTTCTTCTAGAGAAGCCGATGATGCTTTTGGGGGGTCTGATCAATTTTCCAGTACTTGTGCTGAAGCTGCGAGAGAGGAGTGCTTTGTGAGAGGCCAAACAATGAGGATTGAGTAACTGAAGTGTACCCATTACAACTTTGTTACTATTATTATTAATTTTTTTTGGTATTTGAATAAATGGGTGTCTGTCTGTCTTTTAATAGTTGAATTTGGATATTAGTATGGTTTTCTGTGAGTGGTTCTCATTTACCTTATCTGATTGGGGGGGGTGTATTGAGGTGGCTGGCTCTCTTCACTCTTCTTCTGTATGTCAAAACAGAACTAAAAATAACACAAAGATGGCAAAAGTACAAAACAAGAGAAATCGCTAGAGGAAGGGCTTGAACCTTCGACCTTGTGGTTAACAGCCACACGCTCTAACCAACTGAGCTACTCCAGCTCGTACGTCCACACGCATTCCAAGAAAAATAATATCTTAAGGCTGCCTCTAATGCCACGACACTATTCTTTAGTGGCACGACCATTACAATTTTGCTATGGGTACTACACTTATGTACCGAAAGGGTACAACAGCTGAGTTGGAGGGTAAAAAGTCTGGCCCAC
>JAOTQK010000023.1:24047997-24073717 GCA_025642025.1 Rhododendron ferrugineum
TCTCTGCACCCATACATACACACAAGTCTAGATGTACATCAATACAAAGAACAAAGCATCAACATCAAATTCTGACCAGTAACATCGTCATCAAAGATTTCTCTTCAGTTCAGCGGTCTCCCCGCTCTCGATTAATCAACACCTAATCTCCTTGCTCAACAATGCCAAACCGCCGCCGCCTCCCCTCCAACTGCCGCGGATGGTGTGAAAATTTCTTTAGGAGAAACTAGAAAGAACTCGGGTCATACCGTTTCCTGTGTTCCCCATATTTCTCTGACGAGTTTTCAGTCCATTGAAGAAGGGTCATTGTTTTTGGATTTTGAATATTTACAAGAAGAGAGAAAAGTTCTTTTTGATTTGCTGCAATTTTGTCGTTGCAATCTATTGTATACATATGCGCATAGATTGTGGGTAAGGACGATTCGTCGGTAGGATTTACTGGACTGATAAAAGGGGAGATAGTGTTCACCTTACTATGGAGAGAGAGGGGGGAGGGAATCAAATAGGAGAGAGAAAGAGTCAAACTTGAGGGTAAAATCTGACTTACAAACAGTTTTGTCGTGGCATTGTAAAAATTGGTCGTGGCATTAGCGCCACCCTATCTTAAATCACGTAATTGGAGTTTCGAATTTTTGGAAGCAATCAATTTGCAAGCTTGAATATGTATGATACTCCCTCCGTCCCAATTTAAGTGTCTCATACGATTTTGCGTGCCATTTTTAATTACTTATATCTCTTAGGCCCCGTTTTAGAACGCGAAATAAGTACTCCCTCCGTCTCAAAAAGATTGTCCGGTCTGCAAAACGGAGTGTTAAAAATAATACAATTTTTGCAAGAAAAAATTAAAAGTTTTTTAACAACTTACTAGATATCAATGAGTATTTTTAATTTGTGAAAAAAGTTTGAATTTTTTCTTGAAAAAATTATATTATTTTTAACACTCCGTTTTGCGGACCGGACAATCATTTTGGGATGGAGGGAGTACTTATTTTTTAAGAAGGTAATTTCAAACTAAAAAACGATGGGCTTATTGAAATATAAAAATATGTAATATGGATCTTGTTTGAAAGATCTCATTGAGATCTTTAATACGGTGCAAAAAAAATTGAAAAATATTTTTCATTTACATTTTTTTTGAGTTTGAAAATGTGAAATAAGTACTTATTTTTTAAGAAGGTGTTCTGGAACGGGCTCTTGGTATATATTGCTAAAAATATGCAATATGGGTCTTGTTTGATGATCTCAATTATTTCTATAAGATAATAATTTTAAAAACATAAAACATAATTTATGTTGAAAGATATAAGCTATTAAAAATGGCACGTAAAACCGTAGGGAATACTTAAATTGGGATAGAGGGAGTAACAAATTAGCAATAGAGTGATTCTTTTTTCTTTTTTGTGGTGAAAAGATTGAATTTTTTTTCCTTGATTGGGTTCAATAACTGGGCTTAGAGCATCTCCAATGGGAGATGTCAAACATGACGTGAACGGTGCAACGACTACTTTTGGCATCAACTTACCTTCCAACCCATTTGCCTTCACTCATGTCAAAGCTGATGTGACTTTGGCATGAATCTCCTGCATGCCAATTTTGACAACAATCTTTCCCCATGCCAAATTTCAAAAAGTAATCGTTGAAGGTAAAAAACTATTATTATAAAGTTTAAAACCTCCCCGTACTACTTGTTTGAGGTTTTTTTTTCCTTTTAAATAAATAGAATTTGACATAAGGGTTAGAGATGAGGTTTTAATGTCAAATTAGAGATGCCAAAATGCCACATAAGTCATCAAAAAAATTTTGCGCCAATTTGAAGTCAAGCGATGGAGATGCTCTTAGATCACATCCAGTCTCCTATTATCCGGTACTGTCCAGTTAATGGCTGGGATTCACTCTCCAAGATCCAACAACCCACATCCACCCACGTGCAACACTAGGCAACTTCTCCGTTTTGCTTCAAATTCAATCCCTACGTAATGATAATTAGGGGTGTCCAAGGAAATCGAAAAAACTGATAAAACCGTCCAAACCGAATCGAAGAGGTCTATTTGGTTTCGTTCAATGGTTTAGTGGTCTGGTTTCTCTAGTCCTAAAAAAATAAAAATCGATAATTTTGGTTCAGTCGCTTGTTTTATAATTCGGAACCGTGTTTCGATCTGAACTAGTCCACTTAACCACTGAACCAGAATAGTCGACCGAACTGAACCAGTTCACTAAATTAGGGAGGCCGCCTAGGGGCTGTAAATGAATTAAGTAGATTACGAGCTTTGGCTCGGTTCATTCGACAAAAGTTCGGTTTGTTAAGGGTGATTCAACTCGATTAAAAAGGTTAGCTTAGTAAATGACTCAGCTCGATTCGTTAAGACTCGAGTCAAGCTCAGCTCAGCTCGTTTATGGCCCCATATAGGCAATGGGCCCCGTGGTCCGACTCACCCGAAAGTCCCTAACCCGGGTTACGCGAGAAACAGCAAGAAGACCCGACTCTGAAATCTTAAACCCTCAACCCACCAGCCTCTCCCCCAGTTGAAAAAACCGTCAATAAAACCAAACAACACAATGCCCCAAATAACAAAGCTTCGCCTGCTACTCTCCTCCGCCCACAACCCCGCCTCTCTCCTCCTCCTCAGAAAACCCACCTCCGCCTCTTTCTCTCTCCTCTTCACACCCACCAAAACTCCCAGACCCATCTGTCTCTTCACTCCCTTCTCCTCCCTCTCCAAGAAAAACAGAACCCATCTCTCCCGCCCCCTAACCCAAAGGAACAACAGTTCCTTGAGAGAGACTGGGAGGAGAGAGAAAGCAGCGCCGCCAATGGAAGAGATTGGGTCTGTTGGGTTTAACAAGAGACGGGCTGAGGGAAACGATAAGAGTGATAGGCCCAAAAAGATCCTCCCTTTGAAGGACCGTAAACTCAATCCTGCCAATACAATATGCTACGTTCAGGTATTTTATATCTTTTTATCTGTAAGTAAATACGTATATGTCGCCATGTATGTATTGATTTGTACTAGTGATTTTGTGATTGTTATTGGTTCTTGCTTTGTTGGCTTTGATTTCAAGTTCTCCTCTTTACTTGGACTATCGAATGTTTTGGGCAATTGCATTAGGTTCCTGTGTCATTGGTTAACTTGTTTTGGTTGTTTAGCAGGCATTCTGTTCATATGGGTTTTGTCACATAATTTTCGTCTTAGACCATCTATTCAGAACTATACTTAAAATTCCACTTAATTTGAGCAACACAAGCAATAAAAAGAAGAGGGGGTTAATAATTCATGGTATATGAAGCACACTGGTGGAATCATGGGCAAACTCATATTTGAGCTTAATTTGAGAAAAACTTCATCAATTACCATTTTTGAAGGCCATAAAACTTTAAAAATTTCCAGTGAAAAAATGATTAAAAAATCCAATTTCTATATGGTTTAGTGTAGAAGTGGAGATGATTTTGTTTTTCTACTCTTAAGCTCCAGTTAAGATTTGAGTGGATGCAAATTTTCTGGTACATCTGGGTTTTAAGTGTTTACTATATGAATGAACATGTTGAAACTGGCTATGTCAAGAGAATATGCGTAATATGTGTGTGTGTGTACACATTCATACAATATACATGGATGTTGGTTATTTCTCTGTCAACCGCTTTGAGAATGTGGCGGGTGAATTTAGTTTGAATATTCATGTTACCCCTGATGGCGTTTTTACTTTGGATTTTATGGTACAGTGCTTTTACTTGCATTGCAGATTCTGTGTAATAACTTATAGTATGATTTAATGCCAATATTGGTTTAGTGGTTTTGCTTATTTTTTTACAGTTTTTTTTAATTAACCCATCTGTTGCAGATTATGGGGACTGGAATGGATACTCAGGATACATCTCCATCTGTCTTGCTTTTCTTTGACAAACAAAGATTTATCTTTAACGCCGGGGAAGTGAGTATTGCCTTTTAGAAAAGCAATATTTGTTGTTGTCATTCATGCCATGCTTACCATGGGTTATGGTTATGCTGTTTCCTCTGTTTGTTCTCAATCGTTGGGTTTTGACCCACAGACCTGCTTCAGGTTTGGTTGAAATTTGGCATGAGAACTTTGCCTTGTTCCCTTGAACCGTGTAAGCTTGACCACAGGTTGTCGAAAGAGGAACCTGCTTTTTCTTTCTATGAGAACTTTGCCTTGTTCCCTTGAACCGTGTAAACTTGGCCATATCGCTGATCCATTATGTGCAAGTTTAATGGATATGAAGCATCACTGTATTTTACTTTAGGATATCTTAGAGGACTGTTGAGTGCCGTTATGAAGGTTTCAATAATAATACTACATTTTTTTGGATTTCATTTTCCCAAGAGAACGTTGTGGAGTTTCACAACAATCATAACTCTCAAAGTGTAATTCGTGTTCCAGGGGTTGCAGCGCTTCTGCATAGAACACAAGATTAAGTTGTCAAAGGTGTGATATATCCGCTTATATTCTATTTTCTTTTTCTCCTGTTGTAGATAAATATTTCAAGATCATTAATGTTTGACTATGATATTGTTCCTTTGGACTTTGGGGTGAACATGCTGATAGTGCGTCATTCTGCAGATTGATCACATATTTCTCTCTCGTGTGTGTTCGGAAACAGCAGGGGGTCTTCCAGGTTTGTGTCTCAAATCCAAATTTGAAGATTTACTCAAAACTAGCCCCAACCTATGGATGCTTCTGGATAACATCTTGCAAAATAATGTTGGGAGGCATTAGTATATTAATACAGTTTCTAAATTTCTACTCCATATTCCAGGTCTTTTCTTGACATTGGCTGCAATAGGAGATGAAGGGATGGCTGTGAGTATGAACTGGCTTGATCTATCAATAGCTTGTTCATTTTGTGAAATAGGATCATACTGATACTCTTGAACGTGCTTGTCATCATGATTACTAATTTTTGAAGGTCAACGTCTGGGGACCCTCAGATCTCAAGTATTTTGTTGATGCAATGGGATCCTTCATCCCAAAGGCTTGCATGGTTCACACACGTAGCTTTGGACCATCAGCTGGTTCTTCCTCGGGTGATATTTCTGGTTCAAGGAAGTTTAGTGACCCTATTGTTCTCATTGATGATGAAGTTGTCAAAATATCAGCTATTCTTCTGCGACCAAGCTTATCAGAATATGATGCAGAAGAGGGAAGAAATCAATATTCAGAACTTGTTGTAAAGCCTGGTGATATATCAGTGGTATATGTTTGTGAATTGCCTGAAATAATGGGAAAATTCGATCCCAAAAAGGCTGTTGCTCTTGGATTGAGACCTGGGCCAAAATATCGTGAACTGCAGCTAGGGAATTCTGTTAAGTCAGATCGTCAAAATATCATGGTGGGTTCAAAAGGTATTGCTTTAATATATGGATCTAGAATAATGTGTCTTAGACTCTTAATGAGTTAATTTTGTAGGTTCATCCAAGCGACGTTTTGGGCCCATCTGTTCCAGGCCCTATAGTGTTCATTGTCGACTGCCCAACGTCATCTCATTTGCCAGAGTTGTTGTCTTTACATTCTCTTAGCAGTTATTATGGAGATATGTCTGGTAACCCACCAGAGACTTCCAAAGCTGTGAATTGTATCATTCATCTTAGTCCTGCAGCTGTCACTAACACAAAGGATTATCAGAAGTGGATGACAAAATTTACTGGGGCCCAACATATCATGGCTGGACATGAAATGTAAGTTTCTTCTTCTCCAAATGCATATGAAATCACTCTCCTGCGTTGGTTGTCATTCCTTCTCAAGTAATCATGCAGTTATTTCGTCATTTGTGCAGCAAGAATGTAGAGATTCCTATTTTGAAAGGTAGTGCAAGGATTGCAGCACGACTTAATTACCTGTGTCCTATGTTCTTTCCAGCTCCTGGCTTTTGGTCTCTTCAGCACCTGAATGGTTCAGCGCCAGGTTACAGGGCATTGAATGAGGTTTAATTTGTCTATCTTTGCATGGCTTTAAGTGACACTTAAATTTTGGCATGTCTTCTGGTTATTGAGCAGTTGACTTGGTTTCTTGCTCCCAGGTTCCAGTTTCAAAGCTTTGTGAAAGCATCCCAGCTGAAAATCTCCTAAAGGTACTAAAAGGTTATTGTCTTGCTTAAGTTTGGCATTGCTCAAAAGGATTCGTAAATCATTACTATTCTTTCATGTTTGAGTTTCTTTTTCTTTTTTTTCTTTTGTGGAACTTTTTAACGTGCTCTATGATCAGGTCATGATTCAACTGAGTCATTGAATTCAGATTGCACTCCTATTCCTCCTATTGGAAATAATTTATTATTATTATTATGCTGAACTTCTATGTCCAACCATGCTCATGCTTCTGTATTCCTGCAATCCATCACTCCATCTAAAATAGGCAGTATTGCTGCGGCAGCCTGTGTATAATTTTTACCCTCCATTAAGGACATGTAGCATCTAGATGCCCTTCAACTGACATGTGTTGGTAACTTGGTAGAGTTCTTCTCTGACATCTGTAGAGTTTCTTAGATCATACTTAACCAGTTTGAGATATATGATGGGCTATAATTGTCTTTGATACTTATGTTTCAGAGTTTCTGTTCACTGATTGCGTAGGGTGCACTCCTTTAAGCACTCCTGTTATAGTACTTTACTTACAAAAATTGTCTTAGAGCATCCACAATGTAATAATCAAAACCGAAAGATTGCTAAAGTTAGCAATGTGTGCTCACATTATAATAATCAAACTTAGCAGTCACCAACCTCTTAGCAACTCATCAAATTTGGGCATTTGGATAATCAAAACTAGCAACTTTTTGCCAATACCCAAATTTTTTGGACCCCATATCTTCTCAATCAAGTACAAACTACAACCATCATGGGAAAGTGAAACTCACTCTCCATAAAGCAAATTAGGCGAAACTCACTCTCCACTTTGGCAAGTGGTTTGCATTTAGCAATATTGATCACTTTATGAATTTTAACAAATGCTCTCCACTTTCACTTATTTTACTAGAATGCCATTCAATGTAGACCATTAGATTGAGAAGAAAAATACTTACCGTTAGAATTGAATTTTTGCCAACTCATGTTGATTATGGGCTAAAAATAAACAATGTGGGACTTGGCGTTGCTAACTTTAACAACCTCTAAATGGATAATCAAAATCTGATGTAGCAAGTTTTGATTATTACATTGTGGATGCTCATAGAGTTATAAAGTTTCTTATCTAAACTAACTCTGTTGTATATCAATTGTGCAAGTAATTAAATGCCTGTTGTGGTTCAAACAGTTCCATTTGCGTCCTTATGCTCAGCTTGGGTTAGACAGATCTGGTGTTCCGACTACTAATTCTCCCTCAGAAATCATTGAGGAGTTACTTTCAGAGATTCCAGAGATTGTAGATGCTGCCCAACAAGTTAACCAGTTCTGTCATGGGTTCAAACATACAAAAGAGGATACGACTCTCATGTTAAATAACGTCGTTATTGAAGAGCCATGGTTGAGTGAATATACCCTTCCTAGTTGTTTGGAAGATATTTCAAGAGAAGACATGGAAATTGTTCTTCTTGGGACGGGTTCGTCCCAACCTTCAAAGTACCGGAATGTTAGTTCTATCCTCATCAACCTTTTCTCAAAAGGAAGCTTACTTTTTGACTGTGGTGAAGGAACCCTAGGTCAGCTAAAAAGAAGGTAACCCCATGGTCCAAAAATTTTCTGATGCTTTTCGACATTGTTATACATCAGAGAACTTAATTCCACATTGCTTGCATGTTGAATGGGGTGATCACATGATATATGTGCGGGACCTCCCTACCTAATAGCTTAACCGTTTATGTTGGGTTCAAAGTTTGTAGTTTGTACATTATATTTTCATCGCATTCCCACATCTCTTAGCGCTTGGAATTTGCATGTTTTCTGATAACAGATTTGGTGTTGACGGTGCTGATGATGCTGTGAGAGGATTAAGGTGTATTTGGATATCTCATATTCATGCAGATCACCATACAGGTCTAGCAAGAATACTTGCTTTGCGACGTGATTTGTTGAAAGGAGTACCACATCGACCATTGCTTGTTATTGCCCCTAGGCGACTTAAGAGATATCTAGATGCATACCAAATACTTGAAGATCTAGATTTTCGGTTCCTTGATTGTCGGCACACCACTGAATCTTCATTGGAGGCTTTTGAATCAGATACAAGTGAGATGAGTATTGAGAATAATGCAAATGGAGTTGGACTCAAGAATCAAGACGTTAATTCTACCTTGTTTGCTAAAGGAGTACCAATGCAGAGTCATTGGAATAGACCAGACAGTCCTGTTAACAACAGCGTGGTGATTTCAATCCTAAGAAACTTGAAGGAAGTGCTCAAAGAAGCAGGTTTAGAGGCTTTGATTAGTTTTCCTGTGGTGCACTGTCCACAAGCATTTGGTGTTGCCTTGAAAGCAGCAGATCGGCTCAATACTGCTGGGAAAGTGGTTCCAGGTTGGAAGATTGTGTACTCTGGTGATAGTAGGCCCTGTCCGGAACTAGTTAAGGCATCTTATGGAGCAACAGTTCTCATACACGAGGTAAGTTTTCCCACATTGCAATGTGCATTTTTTCTGCTTTCTCCCGTGTATTGTGCATATTTTCGTTCACCTTGACTGGCGCACATATGATCAATTGTTCAATTGAATCAAGATGCCAATAGAGAACATAAAATTAGTGGTGTGTTATCCAGTACGCCTGAATTCCTCATTCACGAAAATTGAAAAGAAAGAAGTAAAATGACTCTAGGGCTGTTAAGAGGAAGCTCGTTCTTGTCGAGTGGTACTATTCCATGGTAAAAGTTCTAATGTAAGTCAACTACCCACATATCTGGTCCGGATACTCTAGTGTGACTCGTATTGGATCCGTAGCACTTAGAAAAAAGGGAACGAAATGGAAATCAGAGCTCTCAATTATATCAGCTATATAGCATTCCAAAAAGCCTCCAATAAGCTCATGAAAGATAGTATTCATAGCTCTTTGGTATGTTGCCCCAGCAAAGGCAACATACAGCAAACATACCCCCCACATGCAAGAAGAACATACAATCTCCCCAGGCAAATCATCAACAAACAGATATGCTATGCTTTGTTTGTCCATAGGCAGTAAATTAGGAACTTAGACTTAGTTCGAAGTAGTTAGGAGTAGTTACATTGTAATCTGTTCGTGTTATTTCGAAGTTGGAGAATCATTTGGAAAGCAAGTTGTTTTGAATTCATCAAGGTATCCTGTTTCTCTTGATTGTTGAATTTCTAGTGAATCGTTGTGTTGATGGTTGATGGACTGGTCTAGATGGTATTCTCGTTGTCTTATTGTGTACTGTGCTGGCCCTGTTGGTTTCTTTGTTGTCGCCTTGTATCTTTTGTCGCCCTACATCTTCGATTCTTCTGTCCTTTACTATTTCTCTAGAAATGTCAGTTTGTACACGTTACTTGTGTACTCTTTTATAGACAATGGAGTTCTCTTTCTTTGCCAAAAATAAGAAAGAAGGTGATTGAGTTTTCCTCCACGCATCCACATACCTTTTTGCTCGAATCTTCTTTCAAATTGGATGAGGCACACTTATATTTGTCGAGAAACTGCCTATAAGACAGACGGTCATGTCCTAGCAAAATCATAAAATGGAGAACTTGTGTGTAAGGACGTATGTGCAAAACTCCGGACATAGGGCCCTCGTCGTTTGTGGGGTTCATGTGTACCGTATGGCTGCGTACACATCTATGTCCGGATCTGTGGATATAGTCTGTGGTCGTAGCATTGCTCTTCAAAAGGAGCCATAGAACTGTGCACGTAGTATTGTCTTCTTAAGGAACCCTCCTACGCCTCTGTTTTGAAGCAATTGATCTTTATTTGTCAGATTCTCAGTGATATTCTCATTCTGATTATAAGCCATTCTTTTCATCTGGATTTCTGCTTGTGTTAGTAGTAGTACTGTAAACAGAAGAAAGGACTACAGTTACAATTTTGTTTTCCCTTTTGCAGGCAACATTTGAGGATGGAATGGTGGATGAGGCTATAGCAAGAAACCACAGCACGACGAAAGAAGCCATTGAAGTTGGGGATTCTGCTGGGGTTTACCGCATCATTCTTACCCACTTCAGCCAAAGATACCCCAAAATCCCTGTTTTCGACGAAACCCACATGCATAAAACTTGCATTGCTTTCGATTTGATGAGCGTTAACTTGGCAGATTTGCCCGTGCTTCCAAGAATTCTACCCTACCTCAGAATTCTTTTTAGAAATGAGATGATTGTCGATGAATCTGATGATGTTGTAGATGCTTCTGTGAGTGCAGCTAATTAAAATACATATTTTTCTTCTTTATGGTTCAGTTATATTATCCCATTGAGTTCATAATTGCCACTATGGTGTACGATGTTGAAGTGGAAGACTGCTACTAGGTCAATTGTGGACACACTCACAACGCAAGATTGGTGGTGGAAAGCTAGTCAATAGAGAATTGCATGACACATAACTATTTCATGTTTTGTATCCTTTAGAAATATTCTCAAAGGCTAATATGTAAAGGACAAAATTTCTGGACTGGCCTAATTGTTAGCATCTTGATACCCGGTTGGGATGCTTCTAACTAGGGGTGTGTGTGTGTGTGATCGGCATTCTAACTGGGTGTATGATTGTCGTC
This sequence comes from Rhododendron ferrugineum, assembly GCA_025642025.1. Classification (NCBI taxonomy): domain Eukaryota; kingdom Viridiplantae; phylum Streptophyta; class Magnoliopsida; order Ericales; family Ericaceae; genus Rhododendron; species Rhododendron ferrugineum. Next base: position 24,058,639 of record JAOTQK010000023.1, read on the forward strand.
TGGTCGGGTGCCAACGTCGTTTTGTATTGAATGGCAGGTGTCAATCTTGTTAGAATGCTTTGATTTGTTGTGAGGCCCTTTGCTCCATTTGCAATAGCTTCTACTTCTATTTTGGCCTAAATAACTAATGTAAATTCTGTAGTTTGTTACTTGAAGACCCATTTTGATGGTCTTTTGGTGGGGGAAAAAAAGAGAGGAAGAATATGCGTTACTGTCATGATGCTGCAGAAAGTAGAACAGGCCCAATTTTAGGGCAGCTTCACTAGGAGCATCGACCCTTCACTCCCACTCTCAATTTTTGTTTTGAGCTCGCAAGAATTTTTATTGTCAAAGAGCTCACACGAATTTCAGTACTCTTGAATTTGACATGATGCTGCAGAAAGTGTATAGATCGTCATGCGGGCCCCACTTTAGGGTGCCACATAATAAGTGATTAAATAATTGAAAAAATTAGATTAAGCACCTATTTATTCAATTCAGTTGCTTTTATCAAGGGTCACTCGCCACACTCGAAAAATCATATAAAAACTAATCAACGGCTCCGATCACTTCTGTGGAATCCCTGGAATGGTCTCACCCCCACGTAACGATATGCACACTATCGTTACCCGTCGTATTAAGGTAAAACGCTTTCACGTTCGTGTTTCCGTTCATGCATGCCCAAAGGCATTACTTGTCTTGGCAGGTGTCAGAGTTGTTTTTTGTTTTTAGGTTTTTTTTGTTTTTATTATTATTTTAATGTACCCAAAACTGTCTGCACTCGAAAGCAAAGGCCCCCCACTCTCTCTCTCTCTCTCGGTCTTCCCCTCACCTCCATCTTTAAATCAGACTATTCAAGAACCCCCCAACCGAAGCTTCTGAAATCGTCGTATTTCGTTGCCCCCAGTTGATTCTTCAACAGTTCCATCGCGCGTTGAAATTCCTCGACGGAGCAATCCAATTCCTTTCTAGGGCTTTGATCTCGTCGAATACCTCAAACCTAATCTGTACACAGGCGGATTCGTTTCCGTCGTGTGCTAAAGCGGGGGCGTCATGGATTCGAGCAGGAGAGCCGTCGAATCGTACTGGCGATCGAGGATGATCGACGGCGCCACGTCGGACGAGGACAAAGTCACGCCCGTGTACAAATTGGAGGAGATTTGCGACCTCCTTCGGACCTCGCATGTCAGTATCGTTAAAGAAGTCTCGGAATTTGTGTTGAAACGGCTCGACCATAAGAGTCCTATCGTCAAACAAAAGGTAGGTATCTTTTTTTGGTTCTTTCGGATCTAGTTAGCTGATTGCAATTTGTTTTTTGCTACTTCTAATTGAGCAGATCGATCAGCGGATATTGTTGCCTTCTTAATTGCATGATGGATTTTAGTGGCAATTACTTGTACTTTTACTTGAATTTGAGTAAAAGCTGAAATTCGATATGAAACTGCAATAGACAACTTCAAATCTAAGCATAGATTTGAGTATATGTTTCATTAAATGGCGTAATTGTCAATTTGAGAGGCACAAAATGGCCTTCTAGAGTTTGAGTAAGGATTATGGTCTCCCTTGAATTGAGTAAGGGTGCGTTTCCGCTGAACTAATCTAATTGGACTAAAAGCCCATATTTTTACGGATTTCTAGGCGGGTCATTCTCCTCACATACATCAACTAAAATACCATTTAGCATAAACAACTTTCCCATTGTCATTAGCCTGAAGACGTAAAATTTTAGCTGAAACGCCCCCTAAAACTCTGTGATATAAGTTTGAGCCAAGGAGTGGAGCTTGTTTTCAGGTATTTTTACTCAAAAAAATTTGGTTAAGAGAAAAAAAGGGTTAGGGCTGGAGATGCTCATATTTGTTTCTTGTGGTTTTCTTATGTCGTTTGGTCCGATTAATTGATTAGACCGGATGAGCTATATAAGGTAAAAACTGGGCGGTTGTTATTGCATGGTGGAATAGGCATCGACATTTTGCGTTGTGTAATCTTTCTGGCTATGTTTGATCTATGATGAAGCTACTTAAATGTATCACCATGCCATTAGGTATTTGGAGTAAAGTTCCGTTCTTTCTAGGGTGGAATAGAATAACCCCGGTAAGTGATATGATCATCAATTGTGATGCAGTACCTTTGGTTACTATACTGGACGTCTTCTATGTAAGTTACTTCGGAGGGTGGAGAACTCACTCAACAACATAAATTTCTTAAACCATGTGGATAGGGGTATTGTATGAGAGACCTTTAACAATGTTTCTAGTTCACGTCGCACCCATTTTAGTTGATTTACTCATTCGGTTTGGCATGTAATTCAATTAGTTCGATTTATTACCTTTGTAGATTTGTTGTGCTGGAGCCTGGACATGTAGAAAAGAAAAGGAAAAACGTTGGTTTATTTATACAGCTTAGCAATATAAACATGTGTTTTCGCGACTTTCATATGGAAATTTTTGTAGGCTTTGAGGCTGATTAAGTATGCAGTAGGGAAGTCTGGCGTGGAGTTCAGAAGGGAAATGCAAAGAAACTCAGCAGCTGTGCGCCAGTTATTCCACTACAAGGGCCAGGTGGATCCTCTGAAGGGAGATGCGCTTAACAAGGCTGTGCGGGACATGGCCCATGAAGCTATTTCTGCTATATTTTCTGCAGATGACAATAAGGCCCAGTCAGCACCTACGGAGGATCTTAACAAACGAATACAAGGTTTTGGGAACACAAATTTTGAAATACCATCGGAAGATAAGAAATCTTTCCTAAGTGAGGTGGTTGGTATGGGAAGCGCTACTCTAAAGCAGGGATTGAGTACATTAACGCAAGCCCAATCATCGAGGAAGAATGACCCTGGAAGTTACAAGAGCCCTAATCTTCGGAGGTCATTGACTACAGAAATTGAATACCCTGATAGATTTGATCGTGCTGAACATCACAGTGAAGCAGAGAGTGCGTCGCAGCTGTCAAAGAGTAGTGGACCTTGGGGTCAGGATTTGAGGTCTAACCAGGCAGAAACAACTAATGGGGATGCAAATTCAAGTCATGCCGAGAATAAGACTCGCGAGATGAGGTTGTTGGAGACGATTGTAACATCTGGTGGTGTTCGTCTGCAACCCACTAGAGATGCACTGCAGGTTTTCCTTGTGGAGGCGTCAAAGTTGGATGCATTGGCATTAAGTCATGCCCTCGAATCAAAACTCCTCTCTCCAATGTGGCAGGCATGCTCTTTATGTTGATGCACTTATTTAGCAAAATACTAGTCACGTTTTGTATTAGAGTACCTTACCTATTCCTGACTCATAATTGTATGACAGCATATACACTATCTTGCGCCACATATGCAGTGGCAGACACATGCTAATACGGCCTTATAGACGTAGATGACATCAACTGGAATACTGGATTTATTTGTTATCAAGTGCCTTAATGAAATTCTTAACCCTTTTTTTTTTTTTTGATGGATATTATGATTTTCAGGTCCGTATGAAAGCCGTCTGTGTTCTTGAGGCAATATTGAGGAAGAAAGACGACGAAAATTTTCTTATTGTGGTGTCTTATTTTAGTGACAATACAGATATTCTTATTAGTTGTTCAGAGTCTCCACAGGCTTCTTTAAGGGAGAAGTCAAACAAGGTGAGATTCTTTTCTATTAATGTGTTTGTGACTCTCTCTCTCTCTCTCTCTCTCTCTCTCTCTCTCTCTCCCTGTGTGTGTGTGTTCCATTCCTATTTGGAAAGAAGAAATGAAGGGGAATATATGGGCATTCTAACTATAGCCAGTGGGTTGGGAATGATGGGAAATGCTAACCATAGCTCATGCTAACTACAGCCAATGGGTTGTGGTTAGCCTCGATATAGGTTTAAGTGTATGAAACTGTGTGGCAGTGTATACGTTTATTTCAAAATCTTTGTGAAATGTGGATGCTAAATATTTAGACTCTGTATGTTAATCACCCCCACTGGGTAGTGCTTAACAAGATCCGTCAATAAATACTCACAAGGCAGGCCCTGAAGGAGGTGAACAATACCTTCGTTGGACCACCCAATTTAGATGTTTCTTCTATATGAGAGAGTCAGAGACATTAAAATCCAGGAATTCGATGATTTGCTTGCAGAGTCACATTGAGAATAACCGATGTATACTTGTTGTTTAGTCTCCTTTATTCATGGCACAAGAATAATAACTGCACTGATATTAATCAGCTTGTAGATGATTAACCTCCGGTGGGGAGCAATCAACCTCTGCAGTCGATTTTAACAAGCCATTATGGAGGTCTGCTATTTTGGGTTCAGCAGTGCCTTTTCTGAAAGGATCTTATGCTAAAGGTGGATAAGTTTTGAATGCAGTTCAGGAAAATTAATTTAGTTGTATCAATAATTCTTAAGATATTTCATTCATTGGTCCTCAAGGTTGTGATAGATTGGAAGCTCCTTCCTTTGGTTTTGACATAGAATGGCTTTTGCTTTTATGAGGATTATGGATTCTATTCATAGGTTTCATAGATTTAGTTCACACTTCATTGGCAAGTGTGTTCACATAGGAGGCTTTTATAAAAAAGAATATGATTTTTCAGAGTTTATTGACTACATAACCCCTGGCAGAGAGGATTGTCGAGAAAGGATCCATGTAGCCGATGTTGATTGGGAGTCGGGACATAGATGACAGACTTAGTTTTGTTGATTGGTGGTTTTTATTTTCCTTTTGCTGAATAGATTATTGGAGTATATATGGTAGTCAACCGTATAATACTTCTTAATTTCTTGTCAAACGAAGCTTGAACTTGGAATCTTACTGTAGAGATGTCCAATGCGATCTGTAGTATTTCAAATGTCATGTATGAGTCCTTGGAGTAACTTTGTTTGTTGGAGTAATAGTCTCTTATTTGTGGAGTAAGTGCATAGTTTTAATGAAAATGTTGTCTTTGATTTGCAGGTGTTAAGCCTTCTGAATGGAGAACAGAGAGGCAGCGCAATAAGTCATCCAGAAAAGCCAATAAGGGCTGATACTACCTTTCAGATGCCTGACTTAATTGACACCAGTGGTCCTGGTGACGCTCTTAGTACAGAAGATTTTCTAGAAATGCAGAACGATCAACACATTCCGAATCCAAAGACTTCAGTTCCCGCTATATTTGATGATTTGTTTGGGGATAATACAGGCTCTGGTGCAAGTGCCAGTGAACATAAAACCGATGATGATCCATTTGCTGATGTCTCGTTTCATGCCAATGAGAATAGAGAAAATGTGGCTGATATTTTTTCTGGAATGAATGTTGATAAACCAGGAGCAAATGAGGTCCATATTGCAGCAAATAGTAATACATTTGAACAACCATTTGATATCTTTGGGCCCATTTCTGAAATTCCAAAGCAGGAGGAAAATCCTAAGAAAGATGCTCACGATTTAATGGCTGGTTTGTCAATCAATGAACATACCTCAACAACGGAGCAGAAAGGAACCTCCCTTGGAGCACTCCCTGAAACAATCTTCTCAAATTCCACTATGAATCCCAGCCAACAGGCTTCTAACAATGTTTTGAACGGAATACTTGGCCCTCAAGTAGCAGGAGTTAATGCGAATCCTATGTTTCCTTTGGGTCCTACGGCATATAATATGCCACCTGGATTAATGTTCAATCCTGCTTTTCCTTCTCAGCCTGTGAATTATGGTGCCATGGGCAGTTTGTTTACCCAGCAGCAGTTCTTAGCTGCGATGTCCAATTTCCAACAGTTTGGGAACCTGCAATCGCAAAATGCTGGTGTCAGCCATCTTGTTGGAACTAACGGAGGGGCGTATGATTCAGCTCTTCCTGATATTTTCAATCCAAGTATTCCGACTCCAACTCCAACTCCTAGTTCAATGATGAATGGTTCCAAGAAAGAGGATACCAAAGCATTTGATTTTATCTCGGTAAGTTTGAGGACTAGACTTTCACTACAGAGTTTCATATCATCTCTTACCAGTCTTATGTAATTGTTTTCGGAGTTCACTGGAGTCCTACTTGAGCATTTTACTTTTGAGTAATTGTTCTTGTTCTTCAAATAGTCGCAATGTATGGTATGGATTTTGGATTATTGCACATGAAAGCTGGCAGTCAATATGATTACTTGTTTGCTATCTTCTCAATCTTTTAAGAGATCTACCCTTCACAATCTGTATCGTAATTCGTCGCTAGAGTTCTTTACATCTTGTTGTGAATCTAGGGACACATCAGCAAAAAAGGCGATAGCTTATGAAAGTATCGAACCATAAGCATTGTGTAACTGCACCTATATAGTGATTAGTTGTGTGGACTAGCCACGTCTAATGATAAAAATCCCAGAAAAAGCTGAGTCAAGGTTTTTCTTAAATGATATCCTTTGCAGAATGATTCTTCGACAGGGTTTGTATCATGCTTAAATTGTGAGATAAATAAATTGTTCTCTCTCAGTTTTGTCCTTTTTGAGTAATGGGTTGATTCATTGATCTCCAATGATGATCCTTATAGATCCTTATCATGTTGTGATTGATCATACTTCTGTTTGTGTTACAGGATCATTTGGCAGCAGCTCGTGATCCAAAAAGGGTGATCTGAATCTAGGTGTTCATGTTCGACTGCAGAGGGTCTTCTTTTGAGTACAGTCCGGCTTAACTATCTTGTAGCAGGTCTTTTATGTTTGAATACAATACAGGTCTTTCCTGCATATTCTTTTGCAATAATGTCCAGCACCGATCTCAAAGGAAGGAGTTCCCTTCAAATTTGTGTTGGACTTGATGAGCTTGGAGGACTATCCCCGCATTGGATATGAGTGGAAAAGCTCTATGGGACATCCTTCCAGGATTGTTCTCATGTGGTAAATGATAGTATCAAAAATTAAAATTTTTACAGACGTCACACCTTACTGAAGGCATGGGAAAGTATTTGGGTTATATAGTTGCGTCAATTTTTAGATTTTGGAATCATGTACTTGCGAAGTTTCGCTGCCCGTTGAATGAATTTGCAGTGTCCAGAAAAATGGAAAAGAACAAGGAACCGAATTTGTAGGGTTTCCCATTTTGTTTTCTTTTTCTTGGGGTTTGAAGTTACATGCATGCTCCTTTGCATTTGAATTTGTTGTGGCACATGCAGTGTATGTATCTCTTCAGCTGTGTGAATAAGATGTAGCTGTGGGAATAGTTTTCTTTCTCGAACGAGCGATGTTTTTCTCTCTTTTATGTTTTTTCCAATAAAGTGTATATGAGTATTTCATTTTGTTTCAATTTTTTGGCTCCCAGAAGAGTGTTATTTCTAGTAACTTGGATGTTCGCGGGCCAAAGGTTTTTCTTATGTTGTTCGGATCCTTGGGGTCCTTTGTACTTTGTAGTGTTTGGTTATGAATAAATGTCTGTGTTCCTCAAAAATGAAAAATGAAAGCCATTTTGAGTTCTTCCAACACTGCCTTAGAATAGCCATCCGTTTAGCCATTCTCGTTTGTTCAACTTTTGACAGCTTTGGGTTGCTATTAGTTTAGTTTTTGCATTTGGATGCTGTCGTGAGAGTTTTGATCAACATTTTTTTTGGTCGACGGTTTGGGCTGTCTGGGCTGGTTTACGTGCATTTATATTAATCAATGTTCTAAAAGTTGCTCGGCGTTCGTCGCTCGGTCGACCACCTTCGAGCTTCGAGACCTATTAATCACCGAATAATCGGCTTGTAAATTAGTCGGGTTTTTATTTATTTATATATAAATACTCCCCAATGAGAACTCTTATAAAAAATTGAACATTCATCTATCAATCCATCAACATCAATTGTTTTTCAAATATGACATAGAATCTCTCCTTCTCAAAAAACTGTTAACATGATTATAACACCAGTTGGTACTGGGTATGGGCCGTTCATTTATTAGACACTTACCAATTATAATAACTTTATGGATTGTGATTTTGGCACTCCAAAAATTGATGGAAGGGATTCAAAACTGAACTGTGTTCATACACAAAACGACGTCGTTTTGGAGTCCCTCCATCAATTTTTGGAGTGCTAAAATCAATTTCCTAACTTTATTTATATACACCAAACAATACTACACTTCGTGTTAAGATTTAATAAAAAATATTACTACACTTTGTTTCCAGAATCACTAACGTGTCAATATGGGATGGGCTTTCAAAAAAAAAAAACCTAATGTTCGAGGTCGGTGGAGAAGTGGAGTGAGAGATCTCGAATTTGAGAGAGAGAGAGAGAGGCGATAGGCGGCTCGGAGATCTCGTGTTTTAAGGTTTCACAGAAATATGACAGGTGACTCCGAGATCGATCAATCGATGATTGGGTGTTGAACAAGCCCTAAAAACTGTGATTCGATGACTGAGTATATAACAGTTACACCTCTTGATTTTCAAAAATTATAGATTTTACCCCTGTTAATTGCCGAATAGCCGACTATCGCCCATTAACCGATAAATCGACTAATTGCCGCTAGACGCCAACCAACTAATCGCCAGTTAATCGATGACTAACTCCGATTAACCTCCCGACCTACTAATTCAACCGACTGGGCATTAATCTAATCGGTTAGCCCAAATTTCTGATTAATCGGTGATTAAATCTTTCTTTTAGAATACTGATATTAATCTCCTTCCCGATCCGGTCAAAGGCATGCCATCCACGCCGAATCTAGGGAATTCGCAGGAAATTACTTTCTTGCGGTCTGACCTCAAGAATCAACCCTGATCACCGACAAAATAGCAACACAAGGATGGTTGTCACATGCGCGAAATGCTTCCAGTCTGAACCAATGAAATGATTAGTTTATACTCCCATGCATCATCCTTGTGAACGTGTGAGACTCACAGCTGCAAGAAGAAAATCAGTGGCTCTATGGGTTGCAATCACATCTTCTGTTGCATTTGTACAAGGGAAAAGTCAATAAGAAAAGACATTTAATTCCGACGAATCCATGTTGCTTCCCCTGTTAACACATCAAGATTTCCTCTTAGATTTCGTTGATTGTCTTCATAGTTAATTGAAAGAATGAAACAGGTAGACAAGAAATTTTCAAATTTCTTTGAAACATATGGATGTGGGCATGTGGCAAAGTAAGAATTGGAGCAGAAATCTTATGGAAATCTCAAAGATACTGAAGATAGCAGAAATCTTCTCGCAACTGAACTTAAGCTAAAAGCTCTATTCAAAAGCAGAAGTATAAAAAAAAAAATCCAAATGTAGCTTCTCTAAAGCACACATCGGCATATGCTGTGAAGTCTTTCCTGCATTGCTACATAATTGGTGAACTTCGTTACTTATACATCGTACATTTTCTACTTCAATCAGGGTACCCTAAGCTCTAGAAGTGAGTGAACTAGTTAAAGGTGGTGGAAGTTGAGAATCTGAGGTAAGTCAATGTGCAAGAATCTGAGGGAAGTCAATGTGCATAAAGGTAACATGTGCTTGGAGGGGCGTCAATGTGCATCAATGTAACATGTTCTTGGATTCCTGCTTAAGAAAGCCGTATCAATAGCAGAGAGAAGGGGAAATATCATTAGGTTGACATGGTCATTGTCCGTTTTCTTGCTTTCGCATGAAGAAACAAAGTTTTGGGTACTTTCTCAAATGATCGAACATTCCAAAATGCTAACCAAAACTCTTGTGTTGTTTATGAAGGAAATTTAACCATGTTTGATAAGCTCATTGATGAAGTGGTTGTAATATTCTACGCCCTTTGGGTTGACATGTCCTCGTCCATCTGCAAAAAAGAGGGAGCAAGCAATGAGAAAAAGAAATTGATTTATGCTGTGAAGTTAACATGAGACAGTTATACGATCGCACCAGGGATAAGTCTTGACCAGGAGATGGAGAATCTGTAAGCCGGTTTCCACCGAGTTGGACATCTTCCTGCATGAAATTTAATGCTGCAATCACACATGGACCATACTCCAGAAACGGTTGTATGATGCTATTCATGCTAAACCATCTACCTCATACAGCTGCTCTATAGTGATGCTCTATGGAGAAAATCATCGACCACACTGTTTCTATGCCAGTGGAAAGAAAGAATGGAGAATAGAAGAAAACAAAAGGAGGATACCTTGTATTTGTGGTACCCTACGTCCCCGGTGGCTCCATGCACATTCCCTGATTGAATTGGATCCACATAACAATCAATTTCTGGCAACATGAGGTAGCTTTTTGGTATGGTTTTTATCTCACCAACTATTTATCATCACTTGAAGAATAATTAATGGTGATGGAGTTATACAGAAATCATCACATTATGGATGCAAGTGAGTTATGTTGAAAATATGATAACCCCCAATGCACGCAGTAAGGTATTGGTGCCAAGATAAGGACTTGAAAGTTGAAACAACTGATAACTGAACCACAATTTTTTTTGGTATATCCTGAACCAGAAAATTATCGTTGTCTCTGTTTTAGGCACTCAATCGCTTATGAACTTTAAAGCCCAAGAAGGTGAGGAAGAAAGAAAGAGACTGAAAGGAAATCGGGGAAATCACATTCTAAAGAAATCGAACAAACTTGTCTGTAGTTTGTTAAAAAAAATGGACGGGCGGACAAGAAACTGACCAGAGTTAGCAAAAGTGTCCCAAATGCTTGGAGTCCTTCCTTCCTTGAATTTCTTGCCCTCAGACTATTTTATACATACACGCACATGGATATAATACGAGACACCAACATTCATCAGATTCTACTAATGGGTTGTTCCGTTTTGCAACTACGAAATGGAAAAGAACGACACAGTGTACACAAGTGTAGAGCACTGCTAGGAATACAACTTCAAAATACAACTGCATTCGGAGGCTTCCGATACACATGGGTCCACATACATCGAAGAGGTTGTGGACACAGTTGTGTTCCTAGACTATTTGTTACTAGTAACCTGATAAGCAGGATCAAGAAAAAAGGAAGAACAGAAAATAACCTGATAAGCAGAGGTTCCTGAACCGAAGACAAAGTCAGGTGAGAGTGGGAATTCACTTCTGCTAAATGTGTCGGTGCTCAACACTAACAGTGGCACTAAATTTAGCAGGAGAAACAAGAGAGCAGAACAGGGTTCGTTGGCCATGTGTTTCGTTGTCTCCTATCCTTGGCCTCCATTCAGGGCTTAAGAGTCTACTCCGTGGTTTGTTGACATGAGAGCAGAATGAAGCACCAGCCAATAAACCGTAATTTAGCGATCAAAAACCACTGCCATACATCAGGAAAAAAAAAGTAACAACATCGACCACTACCAGTAGGAATTTGATTTACTAATCCACTGAAATCTTGGCACTGGCAGAAAAGGAAATTCACTGAAAACAACTCTCGCTTGATCGTAGTAACTGTTCCAAATCAACATTGACGTTGTAAAAACAGTCGGTTAATATCTTTATAATCGAAAAAAGGTGGGAGTACATGTTGGGACTATCAGTCAGTTCATAAGAATAAGTAGAAAAATTGCATTTTTGTCCTTCCCAAGAGAGGTTGGTTCTACATCATCCCACAAATATCACTCTCTTGTAACGATAAGGGTGAGAAGGTTCATGTGCCTTTTTTTGGTGGTTTGGATGATTGCCATGCCCCTTTCACAACGTAACAACTTCAGCCATTCTGAAGGAATTCCATAACAGGAAAATACAATTTTGATCACTAGACAAGGTGCTACTTTCGACTTTCAATCACAATACAGCTACATCGAAAGGAAAGCTAGTTAAAGTGAAATGAAGCGTACTGAGAAACGTTTGTTTTCCATGTGTAACAAAAGAGAAATGAAGGTATTTTGATAAGTAACCGCTTATATTTGCTCATTGTTCCCTAACCAAACCAAACAAATTTCGTTTCTCACGAAATTCGCACAGCGAAAGATCCCGAATTTGAGACTTTCTACACCAAAAACATAATCTTAAACGAGGTTGAAATAAGATTCTTCTACGTCGCGTTCAATGTGTTTTTCGACCTAATAGAGAAGATCATCGAAATGTCAAACCGCTAAAGCGCATGATGTTAGAACTCAATGCTCTTCCAGTGAAGCTCAACAATGTGTTGGAAGAAGATGATTAATTTATCAGAAAAGTAGAAGCCTGGTGCTGTTTGAGTCATTAAGTTTTGGCGTAGAACTCCACTTAAGCATATATTTCTATGGATTGTGGCATTATAATCTGTATAGGGAACCAAGGGAATTTGAATTTGATTTGATGGTTAGTTCCTTCAATACATCTGATTTGCCTTTGCTTGATTCTGTAAACTCAGGGGGGAAGAAGCGAAGAAAGTCAATCTGTCAATGTTTTATTTCAGAAAGAAGAGTAAGCAAATAATGTCATGAGTGTAAAAAAAATTGACGGAAAGAATAAGTGACGGATTGAATCGTATACAATTCGAATAAAAATTGAGCTTTCGCATACCTGAAAACATGAGGCCAGAATCAGCTTGTAAAGGATTGACGCTCGTTTGTGAATCAATATTCATCAATGAAATACAATACGTATACAGAGAGAGAGAGAGTAGAGTTCGGTTATCTGCATGCACTCATTACAAACTCGCATATGGCAGGCGCGAGTTTTATTATCATAACGGCGTCTGCCTGAAGCTCGCATATTCAACACAGGAGGTATCTGAAAAACGACGTCGTGCGTACTCATTAGTACTTCTCATCTTGAACCTGAGAAGTCCTTCGAAAACCAAGTTAACAATGATTTGAGTCAAATTGTGATCTCATCAGCTTTTATATCCACTAGGTTTTTCCCTTCGTGCAAGGCACGAATGCCATGCCCGTTGAAGGGAAAAAGTTATGTTTGGGGGCAATAGTTTTTCTGGGCTTTGAGTGCATTGTTGTTGGTGTAAGATGCGGCTGGTAATAGTCACGAAGGGAGAATATTCTCCTATATATAAAGGAATCATATTATATAAACACGAGGCAAAATGTACTCCATTAGTGAGTGTGATACCAGAGTTCGAGTATTACTATTAGAACATGTAAGGATTACGGAAAAGAGAACAAAAATAAACTATGACAGACATTTATTCATTTTAGAAAAGCAACATGTCGTGGAAATATTTACATTTCTTGAAAAAACTAACAAATCAATAAAAACTTGCACCTGCTAACATATTTAGGTTTACATCTAACATATTTACATTTGAAGCTATTTGGTCTTTGTTCACCTCTGGCTCTAATAATCTGCAAGTATATAAATCACTTTTGGAAGGAATAGTAAGCTGTAAGATTAGTTGTGAATTTGACCTTCTAATGTTGCTTTGTCCAAATTCTCAACGCTTCTTGTTAAAATTTATATCATAGCCAAATAATTCTGCAAAAGTGCCCAATCGAATGTCAGTTTGGATACCAACAGGAGCAGCAGGACATAGCATATAACTGAAAAATAGAAAATCTAGACATTCACAAGGCTGAAAAACACAATTCTAAGGATCTGATATTGGACTTGGACAGGAGCAGTAACAACAGATAATGCAAGGCAAGAATAGCTGTGTAGCACATAGCATACATATAACTTGCCAAGTTCATTTTGTCAAAGTGCTAAACTGTGTCCAACATTGCACAGGCTCAACACACACATAGAAATACAGCTGAAATCTGGAAGTAGCCCATTTGTGGGTTCAGAGAATGATCAATGCTGTATTGTTAATAAATGTAGTTATTCACAACCTGTCAAAGCAATATTTATACAACTACAGCTGAAAACTGGAAGTAGGCTATTTGTGGGCTGAGTCAACCATTGTTGGCACATAAATTGCAGGAAAATTAGAAGGAAAAAGTGCACTAAAATAGCCTCTAATCTCGACTAAAACTTTAGTTTGGACAGACATAGCCCCACACACATAGCAAGAGTTGCACTTTTATAGCAATGAGTACCAAAATTGCATTCGAACTGCACCAAAAATTGCATTGAAATTGCACCACAAACTGTATTGAAAGTGCACTTAAACTGCACTATCTGCCTTTTGGCTCAGTTTTTCAAACATGATAAGCAACAATATATAAAATTTGCAACATAGCCAACAATATATGTCATTCAACTATTATTCTAGATTTTTGGCTAGCAAAAGGGTTATTTACGGAGGTCTTTGGGCAGAAACTATTTCTTTGAAATAAAAATGGACCAAGCTGCAAGAAAGTTGAACATTCATCACACGACTAAGCAGTGGGTTATGAAGCAGTTGTTCATTCACTTCATCCGTGGAATGTTAAATCTTCACTCTTCAGCCAGCCAAGCCCGGTGGGCATGTATTAGAATAAGAACTCCTAAGCAGGAAAAGGAGAAGGAAAGAAAGAGAACGCACCCTAGCAGTATGAACTAATAAACTAAACTGGCCAGAACAAGCCAGGAAGGTGTTAAACCAATCCAGCTAGAGCAAGTATCCCCTCCTAGTCAATCCATTTGAAATGGAACTTCTACCCACTGGGTCAACGTTAACTCCACAAAGATTTTCGAGTTAGCTTCTGCTTAAGTGCATTTGAAGTAAAGTCTTGGTACCAGTTACATAGTTTTCTATCGGACTGATTAGTTTTCATTTCCTATCCTCGTCACCCGAAGAGCTTGTCTCCTAAAGTAACTGGATGACCTCCGTGCCGTGGAGGCGAAGTAAAGCTGGCAACCTTGCTTACCTAACTTTTAGTGCTTTTAGTCGCCAATGCCTTCAGTCGAGTTAAACTTTCCAGCTACTCTGTACTCTTCTCTTACAGATGAAGTTAGAGATTTCGCTTTACTCTTCCAGAAGTCAAAGATTTGACAACCCTAGCTAGATTGTTATATTGGAATACAATATACTTAGCTAGCTGTGTTTTAGCCCCTCCTAAACCCCTTCACTCCTCTACACACACACACGCCACAAGTTGAAGCGCGCGCGCAGCTTTACTCTTCCAGAAATCAAAGATTTGACAACCCTAGTTAGATTGTTATATTGGAACACAATATACTTAGCTAGCTGTGTTTTAGTCCCTCCTAAACCCCTTCACTCCTCTACACACACACGTTGCAAGTTGAAGCGCGCGCGCGCGCACACACATATAACAGAGAAAAATATATATTGCGTGCTCAAGGAATAGAAAATGAAGCAGAAATGTAATTTATCAAGTTGGATGGGTACGATATGTTTGCCGCAAGTTGAAGTTTTGATAAAAAAAAATATCTAACTGAAGCAGAC
>JAOTQK010000023.1:24195724-24206342 GCA_025642025.1 Rhododendron ferrugineum
TTTAGCATTTTCCTCATGTTAATATACCTTTCTCAGGAACAACTTTACCTTACGAAATTCCTGCTATGAACAGAGGCAATTCTTTTGGAGAAAAAAACATGTAAACGTAAGCATGATCACACACACACACAGAAAGTGTTCAAGCAAAATTGCGTAAACGTAAGCAGATTAAGGCGAAAAATAATAATTTACCTCAGCTAGTGTAAAATTGGAAGATCAAAGCATCCATGCATCCATTTTCACAGAGAGAGAGAGAGAGAGAGAGAGAGACTCTGTGTGTGTGTGGTTTCACTTTTTACAGACTCCTCTTCTGTACGGAGTTACAGTTCAGGGTAGGGTAGTCACCTTTTTGACACGTACACAAATTCTTCTTGGTCGTCGGATTTCCAGGGGTTGTGATCCATGGGCCGTATAGTCCGAATTCTACTGCTTCTACCCCTTATTATTATTATTGTTTTGTGTTGGGCCCATCACTATAGTAGAACGGTTTAGCCCACAACTTCCTGCTTCCTTTCGCACTCAAATTTGCTTAAACCGCGTTGATCCTTTTTGATAGCTGAGTTGTCCAGGCTAGTTTACACGCATTTCGACTAATCTAGGGATATCAATCCCACCGCCAACTTGCAAGAGTCCCAATTAAAGTCAGAGCAAAATTCTGCAAGAACTTATCTCATAGGAACTAATAGCACTTGATCGAGAGGTTTCGAACCCGAGACTTCTCGAGAGAGAAAACCCATAAGTTTTATTTATCCTTTCACACACTTCTTAAGATCTTCACACTTGGTTTCTTACACTTCTCAGATACTACTATATAACTCTTGGCTGAGATCATCAATTCTGAATTGTGAATAACTCAGAAAAGAAGTATAGTGAGTTACTACACTGGTTTCATTGATCAGGCATATTAGCTTCCTTTTTTGCCTCTTTGCTTTAGCTAGTAAAGGCGCGGATGCGATAAACATGTACAAGAGAACTTTATCAGAACGTTACGAGCTAGACATGCATCAAACTTATCATGCCACCTCTCTGAAAAGCTTCAACTATCATGGAAAATTGAACCCGCGATCTCAACCATCGATATCGTAAATTACATGTCACTAAATTACATCGTTTATATGGAAAAAAATAGCATTTGACACACACGTTTAATCACACTCATGTACATATTCGAAAGCACTAATCCCCTCGTGACGATAAAGGAGACAACGTAATTTGTTCGTTCTATAACTATTTGTTGTGAAGAAAATGAGGGATACCGCAAACCCTTAACACTATACTTCCATTGGTATCAAGGTGAAGCACATTCCCTATCTTCACCCTCTTCAAAAAAAATCACACCCTTTGGATACTAATTTGTTGGGGGGCAAAAAAATCATTGATAGCTTGTTTTGAGGATCAAGTGAAATAAACCCAAAAATGGTAAACAAGAGTGAAAAGTATTGCCACCAAGGCTTGTTGGCCAAGTGATATGGGTTTTTTCCCTTTATTTGTTTTCAAACTATTGGTGATGTTTTGGGGAGAACAGAGGAAAGCCATAGAGATACAACTGTCTTCTTCTTCAGCTTCTCCTTTGAAGATTGGCCTTCCTATCACATGCTTGTACTTCCCACCACTCCATGCCTGCAAGAGAAAAAAGGGGGAACTCCTTAACTGTAAAGTTTAATATAATGTGATTAGTACAAATTTGTAATGATTTTGTCCATTAACTTGAGTAGAATATCTCCTAATGAATGATTAGTGCCCCTTCACAGAGGTTAAAGTGACAACTCAAAATTGTACTAATGATTTTGTCCATTAGCTTATTATTATGGTCATGCTGGACCACAGTTCATTAGTAATGAATCTTTTGCTATAAAAAAAAAAAAAAACAGCTTGGCTTTCAAAAACCGGACGATACCACAGCTGAACACTCCAACGGTTTAATCTCCGGAACAGCACACGGTTCACATCAATTTTTAAGGTGTAATAGTTGTTTTATTGACATAAAATCCAAAGTACCAGACATTGTTGTGCGATGAAACTTACCTGGATTTGATCTCCAATTGTGATGACTATGGCATCTTTATCCGGGCAAAAAGACACCCACCCTTTCTTGGAATAAACATGAAACTCCGAGGATCCATCACAGAGGTGCAAACAGAGTGCATGAGAGTAATCTGATCCCCTCACCAGCATTCCGATCACATCATGTTTCAGTGAGCTGGCCCACTCATCGCCATTGATGTTGGGGCAATGCTTGTAGAGATAGCAGATGGAGTTGGCAATTTCTTGACCTTCTGTTGTGCCATTTTCACATATTGGGTTTCTCATGGTGTGCTCCTTTAGGACTTGGAAGATTTTTCCAGCTATCTTCTCTATCTCCAACAGAAGTCTTTCCATTTTATTACTGCAATGTGAGAGGAATTGTGACATTAGAATGTTTGGTCATTGCATGCACACTAGCTAACATATGTATAGTGCAAGTAAACATATAACAAATCCGTAGAAATGTATTCTTTATTATGATCACAAAAAAGGTGATATGTTACGCCCATGAGCGGCTTGTAGAATTTTACCAAATCACGAGGAAGAATGCATGTTACTCATCGCAATGTATAGATAATGTATGTTACTATAACACCATTCCATTTTTCTATTTTGTTCGACTTGTAAATGAAAAGGTACAACATTTAAAGGATGATGGCATAAGACATATGTGGTGAATTATTACAAAAAGAATAACAATTCGACTGTACTTTTATCTTGAAATTTAAGCTTCTATGCGTTTGGAAAATCTTCCTCTTGTCATGAAAATACCCAAGTTAGCTAGAATTATAACTTATTATCAACGTTCATCAAACAATAGAATTAAAACTTATAACCAATTTCTCATTGTCTTGTTAATTAGAAATAATTCTAGTATTTGGGTAATTCTTTAATTTTGGAATTTCATTCCAAACTCATCATATTTGAAAATTACGAAGAACTTAAAAATCACAAAACAGGTCAAAATTTTGTTACAATTAGCAAATTCAAGATGACCGTTAATTTACCTGAAATTTGAATATCCAGTTGGCCAAACTCCCTCCATTTCCAACTCCAACCCTTCATCTCTGCACCAAACGAACTCTTCCCCCATCTCTCTCTCATCCTCCCCACGAAACTCCTCAAACCCATATACCTTCTCCGGCGACCTCACCACCGCCGCCTTCTTCTCCGGCGATAACCCGAAAACCCCGGCGCCGGCCGTCAAAATCGGCCGGACGACTTCTCCCCGGATCCCGTGATTCACGAGCTGGAAACACCCGCTCCCAGAGATAGAGTCGAGGATTTCCTGAACCGAGTCGTCTAGGTTGTGAAAATCGACTTTCGGAGGGTTTTGGATGGGTTTTTGGCGGGGGAAGACTTTATCGGGCAAAGTGAGGCTTGGGACGCGGAGAGAGTGCTGGAGGAAATTGGACAGGACGTCGTCGTTTGTGACGGAGGAGCGGCGGCCGGAGGCGACCGGGGAAGGCGGCGGGGCGCGGAAGTCGACGGGGGCGTGGTCTGTTGATGGGTCGGGGGAGATCAATGCCATTGGGAGATGATCGTGATGAGTTTTAGATTGATTTTGAGTTGGGTATGGAAATTTTACAATCTTTGTTTGATTATTATGTTTAAATTACAAATTACTTTCTCTTTCTAAAACTTTCTTTATTATGTGAAAAAGGAAAAGGAAGAGGATGGAGCAGCAATGATGGCATGTCCAGGAGATCTCCTACATTGAGGAGAGAATAATCACTTTTTCTTTCTTTGCCTTTCTATTTCTTCTGCTTTTACTTTGCCCTGTTTGTGATCATCCATCGAAATGGATCCTCTCCGGCCCTTAATTTGAACCGGAGGGGACAATCTAGAATCTCTATCGTCCATCGCTGTGATCAATGGGTTCGATTTGTTTTGAAAGAACTTTTTTGGTATAAAGAAGAAACGGAATTTGGGAAATTCATAAAGAAGTTACATAAGTTTAGTACTATGTTTTACTAAGGGGCAATGCTATAGTGTCCACGTGTGGAGTGCATTAACAAGGATTTGCTCAATACATGTGTTACAAAATGTGATTACTAAAATACTATTGTTAACTAAATTAGATTTGTGAAATCAATGAATTGTCGTGGTACACGTGACACTCCAAGACATTGGTGAGTAAGATTAAGTCTGAAAGGATGTATACAAAATAACTCTGGGCTTAAGTATTTTAGACCATATTGTTCGACTGTAGAAAGATTATTAAGCTTAGAGACAATCTTTCGCATTGTGTTCCTTAAAAAAATAGACAATCTTTTGATTTAGGTAATGTTTTGACTTGCAAATTACCATGTTGTCTAGCTAACATCCAATCCTTGTCCCCTGAAATGAACAGTTACAAGTTACTATTTAACACATAGCCATGGATCTAATCTTAATTTACAAATGTTTATGAGATATTTACATACTAGTGTTTGTCCGTGCCTACGACACTACACCAGAAGCTGAGCAGTAGGTAAAAAGAACCGATGACATTTTTGTAATATATTTGTAGGGCAAAGTACGGATTACCTCCCTGAGGTTTGACCATTTGGCAGATGACCTCCATATCATTTGGAAATGACCAACTTGCCTTCTCATGGTTTTGGAATAAAGTGTTACCATGTCATTTTCCAAATCTGGACTCGAAATGATAACCCATATTAAGAGAGTTGGAGCACACATGAGCCCTTGGATCAAATGAATCTCAGCCCTTCTTTTAACTTGTGTTTGTGTGGTCCACACACCCTTGTGTTTTATTAGGTAGACTAGTGCTGACCCGTGCCTACGGCACTACGCACGCCTGTTGGAATTGGGTCGGCGTGTGTGAACGTATGTACATGTGCATAATGAGTGCCACATAGGACAAAGGTGCCACGTAGGACAAAGGTGCCACGTAGGACAAACACCCTTCTGTTTTATTAGATAGATATATAAAATTATTCGAGACCAAGCTCTCGACACCCACCTTAGCAAGAAAAAAGGATCATGTAGTAAATGCAAATCTATGGGTAAAAGGGAGAAGATTGTATGAATTTAATTGCGGTGTAGACCAATGGAACTACTCCTTCAAAATTCATGTGCACGTGTCGGTAAGCTCAATCCGATTAAACTTACCGACCCGTACGCAAGGAACGAAAAGAGGGTTTGAGCAGCACCATCAAAGTTCGAGGTTTTGACTGCAGCTATGACCCCAAAAAATGAAACAAAAATAAGGTTTTGGTCCGTTGGGCAGTTCATAACGGCTTATTTTTGGGCTCGTTTTGATGGGTTGGGCTCAATGAGGAAGACAGTGTTACATATTGAAGGCCTTGTTGAATTATTATTATTATTTTTTTTAACCAGAAAGAAACATATCATATATAAATATAAAAAGGACACTACCGGTCCAAAGTACAAAAAACAACACAAAATACAAAAAAGCCGTCTGGAACCAAAAGGCCTTGTTGATTGAACGTTCCATGAATTTGAGCTCATTGATTCTTTGTATATATTTTTTTAATCAGCAAAAAAAACATTTATTAACACCGAGTATATTTATTGATTCATTGCCGAGCGGCATCCGGCCGTTCCTTTCGGCACAAATGGCTCGGATTGAATCTGAGCACACATAGATCTGAATCGTCCATTGCTCGATCAAGATCCAAGCTGTCGATTGCCAAGATGAACAGTTGGGTTGGCCACTAAGCACCTGCTCGGAAGGGGGTGCTTGGCAGCATCCCCCATTCCTAACATGTGACACAACATAAGCAATTTCTCACTTGAATTCAAATCTATGGTTTAGTTCGATCGCTATACTTACAAGACATAATTAAATCCCTAACCTATATAAAAAACTATTACTCATGTATACATATTATCGTACAAAAAACTATATATATATATATATATATATATGCACACGCGCGCGCACACGTAAATTTGTTCGGACAATTAAGTTATCAATTAAAAAAAATAGCAAGATATATGTGGGCCATTGAGACCTCTTTGTGTGTAGAGCTGTAGGCATAGGCACGATTTGTCTTCTTTTTCGTTTTTTTTGGTTAACTGAAGCATCATATTCATAGGCACACAAGTTGTCAAAATTTGTTAAGTTTTGTTCTTTCCCGTTATGTCAAACCACTTTCTTGTTTCCTCCATTTTGGTCATAAATCCACCAACAACTTGTCACATCTTGCGACAATTTAAAAAGAATATTAGATTTTTTATCACATTATTGCTTCCCTCGTCGGCAGGGGCAGAGCAAAGAATTTTGGTCAGTGGGGTCAAAAATTAGATTCATATGCAATATATTTTTTCTACTCCCAAGTCCAAAAATAACTAAATTAAAAGGTTAATTATAAGATCGATATACACTAATAATTCATTTTTGCCTCATAATTGGCTCCAAAAGACTTGTTATATTTGAAAAATAATACATGATAGTCTCATTTCTAGCACTATCAATTTTCTATGCTTAAAACAAGTTGGGGCAATTTAGAGATTTTTTGTAGGGTTAAAATAACTAAATTATATCTATTCCTATGGAAATTTGGGGTCAAATTGGTAAAAATTATACCTATCCCTACGAAAATTTGGCAGCCAGTAGGGTCGGCCGCCCTCCCTTATACCCATATGTAGGGGTGTAAACGAGCCGAACCGAGCCAAGTTTCGGCCAACTCGAGCTCGGCTCGTTAACTTAACGAGCCAAAAACTCGAGCGGAGCCGAGCCCTTAACGAGCCGAGCTTAGTCATCTACTAACCGAGCCTCTTTAATCGAGTCGAGCCTCCCTTATCAAGCCGAGCTTTTGTCGAACGAGCCGAGCTCCACTCGACTCGTTTAGTAAACGAGCTGAATACTCAAGCTCGGCTCGTTTACTAAACGAGCCGAGCCGAGTCAAGTAGCTCGGCTCACTTACAGCCCTACCCATATGCCTCCGCCCCTGCTCGTCGGCCCTTGTCATTAGACCACTATCAATGTATCAACTTGTGACATCTTGCGACAATTTGAAAAGAATATTAGACTTTTTATCACATTATTGCTTCCCTCGTCGGCCCTTGTCATTAATTAGACCACTATCAATGCATATATTTCAAGCCTGGACTCTTGAATCTTTTGCTTTTCGAGTGGTGGCAAACAGTGACGGCTCTATAGCTTAGGTTAGATGGTCACATGAGCACCTCAAAATTTTCCCCCCCATATAATACATATAAAATTTATAGGTTATTTTATCATTTGAACACCCAATCAAAAATTAAATGAACCCGGCCACACCTCAATTTTTGAACACTCAGCTCTATATTATGAACATCCATCAATTCAAGTAATTTATGGTTGAACACCAAGCACATAAGCCCAAACTAGGTATATATTTCTAAAAGATAAAAAAAAAAAATTAGTGAAAAACAATGACCTATATATTGGTATCAATATCATACTTTGGGTTCTTTCTGAAAAACATTCAACTCTACATCTCAAAAAAGAAAAAAAAATTATGTCGTAAAATAACCATGGAACCTATTCGCCTAATTTCCCCTAAAAGAATATTAGTAGATTTATACATCTATTAAATCCTACTTGGCTCGAAATGGAAAATTTCATCAAGAAAATTGTAAAATCTTATGTGTTTTTATGTTTTCTAATCGCACTATTCGTACTATTATAATTCTCCTGTCCCAAAATAATAGTCACCTACAAAAAGACGTGCAATTTTCGGTTAAAAATAAAGTACTTTTGTACATTATTTTCAAAGTTTCTTCGCATTGAATAAAAAAATTCGTTGCAAAAAAATTTAATCAGTTCTTTAATTTGGTGCAAATAAAAAATAAAAAATTGTGAACATAAGTATTATATTTTTTGATTTGAAAATTGAACTTTTTTTCGTTGGAGACTATAATTTAGGACGTAGGAAGTATGAATTTTTGTGTTTATTCTACTCATTAACAGAAATAATAGAGTTAAGGTAATTCTTGATCCTCATAAAAAATCCCACAGCCGCCATTGGTAGCGAACAATGCTGCTTTCGGTGTGGGAGATGCCCGCCTGTAGGGCCCGGCTTGCTTCCCGCCCCGAAAGAACCGCTCACTAGCTAGCCGAACTGGTTTGGTATGTATATCCATGTGCACAAATTGAAAAGTCGTTTTCAAAATTTTGGATTGGAGAATAGTCAGTTTAGCCATCTCTAGTTCTTCCTCTGCTTATTCTTGAGGTCAAAAAAGACGACAAATTTCAACAACCTGATTTTAGAGCACGTACTCTGTTCCCTTTTCTTTTCTGTCTTAGACCTTCCACAAAGCCTTTTTCTTTGGAGTGTTGAAAATCAAACATGGCACACCGCCAATTCCATTTCCACACCAAGTCAGGCACATCAAGTTTCGACAGCGACCTCTGTTGTATTATTAGAGCATCCATAGTGGAATAATCAAAACCAAAATGTTGCTAAGGTTAGCAATATTTACTCAAAAAAATGCTCACATTGGAATCACCAAACTTAACAACCTCTTAGCAACTCATCAAATTTTAGCTTTTGAAAAATCAAAACTAGCAATATTTTCCCATAATCAAATTTTCTCTCTCTCAATCAAATACACCGTCATTATATAAAAACCTTCTCTCTCTTCCCTTTTCTTTCTCTCTCTCTCTCAACAATATTTTTAAAAAAAAAATTAAAAATTCAGAATTTTTTTTCCTGTTTATAACGTGTGTGTTTTTAAAAAAACTGTTTTTTAAATTTCAAAATTCTTCTACACAAAACTGTTTTTAAAAAAAACTGTGTTTTTGGTGAACAGTTTTCGAAATTTCAAAACTGTTTCACACGAAATCTGTCTTTAAAAAATCGTATTTATAGTTTTTGAATTTTCAAAACTGTTTCCGTAAATACAAGTCTTTCAAATATTCTCAAAACTGTATTTACAGTTTTTAAGTGAACAAAGTGGGTTTTTTGGAAAAAAAAAAAAATTTGATTCAAAAAAAAAAAAATTCAATTTTTTTTATACAACTATTTTTAACATAAACTGTTTTTTTCCTTCAAAAACTGATTTTTCAAAAAATATGCGTGAAATGAAGGAAAAAAGTTTGGAGGGCCCATTGGTTTGATTATCGGGGAAAAAAAAAAACCAATGTGAGATTTGACATTGTTAACTTTAGCAATCTCTAAATGCATAATCAAAATTTGATGTGGCATGTTTTGATTATTCACATTTGCTTATTCCACTGTGGATGCTCTTACTAGTAGTAAATGAGGCCGTGTCTGAAGGCACTTATTTAGAAGCATCGACTCACCGTAACGTAAAACTTTCTTGCAAATTGTGTTGGCAACGTAGTTTTAATGCCCGATGCCTATATCGCTCAGTGACGCCGAGTTGTCAGTATTTTGTGTTCCTTTGGTGTGTCCTTTACACTTTCAAATATTTCAAGTTCTTCATGTGTTCCTCGAATGCGTTTCTGCTACATATTTTGGCTTCAGGTTAATGACAATAGTAAGTTGTTTCCGCCAAAATGGTAATATTTCAGTTGATATATGTGAGAAGAATAGTCTGCTTAGAAATTCGTGAAAACATGGACTTTATTGTTGTACTTTGGCACCAGAGAAGTCTAGAATCACACCATTACGAAAATAAAAATTAAAAAATAAAAAAAATTAGTGGGTGATCTAGTTTCAAATTGGTGTATTGTAGGGGAGAAAAACTTCTTTATAAAGCAATCTGTAAATAAAGTTTACGGCGCTCAATCGCGTGCGTCCAAAAGTATTTTGGACGGTCCAGATTGAAAACCAATTTTGACCGGTCAAAATTAATTGTTACCGGTCAAAATTGAAAAGCAGATCTCAACCATTGATTGCCGAAATGGATGGCCGAGATTGTGCTATTCACAGCTCCGATGGGAATAAATTTCTCTCATGCGAGTAATTATTCGATACTCCCGGAGTATATGAATAGTATACTCCCTTCTCTCACATAATATGTGTGGCCCACATGTGTCCCCTGTGTGGGCCACACATGTTATGTGAGAGGAGGGAGTATACTATTCATATACTTCGGAAGGATCGAATAATTTTCGCTCTCATGCAACCTCTCGAATGACTTGATTCTAAAAGGAAGGAACAACTCCGAAGAGCCAAACACAAAATTTCTAAAATCAATAGAATTATTTAAAATTTCTAAAACCAATAGAATTTTTTAAAATTGTTATTAGTATATAGATAACCAACCACAAAACACATGTTACCAGTCCCTATATGATAATTAATCCACTAATTCAGTGAGTAGGATGATGTTCTGGAGAATATCTTGAGACTGTAATGGCCTTGTGACACAATCCATGCCAAAGCTTGACCTCATTCATACATGATGGCCCTCAAAACTCAATTCTAGGGTAAATTAAACTTCAATTTTTTTTGATGTTTTGAAAGCCACCCTCAACCAAAGTTTGAAAATCTGCCACCCCTTTGACTTAATTAATTAAGTTAAACCCTGAGGGGGTTAATTTGGTGAGTCGTGCATTTCTATTACTTGAGCATGATATTCGTATTCGAGTCTTACAACTCCTACCTCAAGAAATCAAAATTTCCTATTTTCACCTACCACTCGAAAATGATATTTGGGTTCGAGTCTAATT
>JAOTQK010000023.1:24209922-24223925 GCA_025642025.1 Rhododendron ferrugineum
TCAAACGGGCAAATGTTCAAAATCCAAACGGTCATTTTTTGAAATTTGGCATGGAGGAGGGTGGCTGTCAAAGTTGGCAGGCTTGCCATTCCCTTCAAAGCCACGTAGATTTTGACATCAATGAAGGCTGTTAGGTTGGATTGAATTTTGATGTCAATTTTTACCGTTAAAATGTCCACGTAGATTTTGGCATCAATGAACCAAGGTTTTTTTTTTTTTTTTTTATCATCGGTACGAAGGTTCTCCGGCCAGTTAGTAGATGGCAACGACCATCTATTTTTTTCCCCCAAAAAAGATGGTCCTACTTATTTTTCATACTACTAATAGTTTAGGCCCCTATTTGGTTGATCAATTGAGTCCTTTTGCAGCATTTTTTTTTTTTTTGGTAAATTCTTTTGCAGCATTTTCTTTGAGGTACGTACTTGCAAGCATGTTATAACAAATTAGAAAGGAAAAAATAAAAAGAAAAGGAAGAAAAATTGAGTCCTCGAACTCTTGTTGAGCTGTACATCCTATGGCATTGGAAATCGTATGTAGTACTAATAATCGACTAGTAGCTAGCACAACTTAGAGTTATAACAAAACAGAAAGGAAAATTAAGAAAAAAAGAGGAAGCAAAATTGAGTCCTCGATCTCGTGTTGAGCAGTACGTACAATTCTAAGCCGTAGGAAACCATATGCAGTAACATACGACTAGTAGCACAACTTAAGAGTGAGAATTGACAAGCAGATATTTCAGAGAACTCAAATTTGACACAACACCTAAAAAGCGCGCAAGAACAATGAAATAGTAACTTTAAAGTGGCTTTAAAAGTTGATTTTGAGAAGTGATGTTTTTTAATTACGATGGCAATCAGTAGATTATATATAAAAAAATCTATAAATTTTATGAGCACCCGAGAAATAGGCAGTTCAAACTTAATTAAGTCTGCATACTATACGGCATAAGCGCGAAAGTGAGAGCGTGAAAGCGTCTTCAAAATTTGCGAGAGCGAGAACGAAGAAGCTGATCGAATGACGACTGATTATGTGAACTAGGTTCACCGTTTCTCATCGACACTTGTTACGACTGTCCCTTAGAATTAGTCTTGACATACGAATTTTTTGGTAGGTTTGGACTGGGTATATAACTCTGGTTGTAAAATGGTCTCACCCGAATTAATTTGTGTTCCCCTAATTCAAATGCCTAACTGGTTATTCTGCTTAATTCATAGGCACTGCTTAGGTATAGGGTAGTACTATTTCCATTGTTTCGATTCTACTTCCATTGTTTTGAATATGTAATGCCTCCAATGTCAAGAAAAGTATAGACTTGTCTGCTACACAATTGGAATAATGTTCGAATTGAAGGATAAAATTTTCCAGCTACCCCAAGAAAATTGGAAAGAACTCAGTCAAACAACTTTTGGTTGATATCATACTTTCTAGCGCTGAAAATTACCATGTGCGAATTTATTTTTCCTTCGATCAGGACATTTCAGATTGTTCGGAAAGCGAATGGCCAAGAAGTAAGCATAATCATTCATTACATAAAGCGAATTTTTTTACCGGTCGACTAGCGTGAAAACATAGCTCGATCAGTCTGACTATATAAGCGACATGACGTACGTCGACTTAATTTGGTTTGGATTTTGAAGGAGATTTTTAGCGCAACGAGTGGAGATAGATGGAAAAATCGTAGAGAAAACTTATAATTGACGACTGTGCACAGAGAGATGAGTCAAATCTAGAGACCCAAAAAAAACATGGTCGTCGGTTCGCTAAAGATTACTACGAGGTATCGAGTGCGACACTCTCAGACAGATATAGTTATCTGCATATCTGTACTCTTTTGTTGATTAGTACCAAGATAAAACTAATGGCATGCACCTCCGGAGGGTTAGGTGAGTCGCTTCCCAAATTAGAGGCGTACTTAAGCGAACAAACGGGGGCGCGCATTGGTCAAAAGGCAAATCCCTCATTTTGTGGCTCTCTGCTGTGAGTTTCCAAGAAACAACACTAATAGTACAAAAATTTAATGTTGCATTAATTAAAGGGAGTTCCCATAAATTAAAACAAGGACTTTTAGGGCTGAGAGAGAAAAAGAGAAAACAAAGAATTAGTAGTATCACCTACTACGCGGATTCATACTGAGAGTACCTTAAAATTAACAACCAAAACTCACTTTAATACTACTATTCATTAGGATCCATTTCGTTAATGGAAAATTCTAAAATCAGCCCAATGGACTGACAATAATAAGTGTGTGAATGTGTATTAAAGGGTATAAAAAGTATACAGAAATACGTGTTTTCCTTTTCTTCTAGTGTACTTATCGTCAGCCCAGTGGGCTGACAATAACAAGACCATTCATTAATTCATGAGAACTTTTGTCAATTAAGTATTATTCTCGGTGTCTCATATATTGTTTGTCCACTATTCTTCTATGTTAGGATGTTTCAAAATATTTGTTCGATCTCTTTAAAAAAAATTAATTATAATGAAAATGGTATAAGTATTTATAAATTCGTAGATTTAAAGTAGTTACAGAAGTTCAGTATAAGAGATAATGTCGAAAATATAATCAAATTCTTAAAAAGATCAACCTGTATCAATTGTATATCGATCTAGCTCCTTTAAGAGAGGAACTCCGCCGTGAAGAAATTTTTCACGGTTCTGCACGATCTCAGCCGTCCGGAAAAGAGTTTAACTTTTTCTCAAAAATTTAATGTTTCTCTGCACGTTTTAAAGTAGTTGTATCAATTATTGGCTCGGATACGATGATTGGGTTCGGCCAATCACATTTGACCACTCTACCCCACAAACTTATTCTTTTTCTTTCGCCCTTCGATCCCCAAAAAAACAAAAACAATTAAAAACAAAAATAATACTCTAGTGAGTACTACTTTTCTTCTCTCTCTCTCTCTCCCTCCCTCTAGAATGGGCGTATATAAGTACCCACAAACTTCTCTTCAAAATGGGATCAACCCACAGTTCTCAGGACCACCATATCTGATCTCTCCCTCCCCCCCTAGCTCTCTCTCTCTACAAAGACAAGAGACCTTGTCAAGAACTGTTGGAAAGAGAAGAGAATACAAAAGTCTCTCCACCAACCCATATATCCTCTCGTGAGAGAGAAAGAGAGAGAGAGAGAGAGAAACATCACACGGTTTCGGTTTTACTTTCTTTGCCATTCAAGAACACTTAGACCTACTCCCCTACATCTAGATTTGATCATAAGTATCTTGCATTTCTATAAAAACCCAAAACAAGTAAGTAGTAGTACTTTAGCTTCCTTCAACTTCACAATGTTTATATGATGTGTAGTATTTCTTGATTTCTTCTCTATCTACGTTTCCATGTTTGTTTCATGTTCTCTTAAAACGCGTGACACATGCAGTAGCTAGAATTTTTATTTCTTTTTGAATATATGTCAGGAACTAGCTAAGAAGATGGATACAGAGAAACCCTTGGGTCTGGGAAGGCCCCCGAGCCGGAACAGGAGCAAGAACAAGAGCTGGAACCGGAGCGTAAGCCTGACCTGGAACATGGAAGAAGTGTTTGGTGGTGGCGGTGGCGGCAGTGGCAGTCAGGTGAGGCGGGCGCCTAGCCATGCCGAGGAAGACGAAGAGGCCCTAAAATGGGCTGCACTAGAGAAATTGCCAACTTATGCCAGGCTCAGAACTAGTATCATGAAATCTTTTATGGACAGTGGAGGTCATGAAAATATTACTAGCAACAATACTAACGTTAACAAGGTGGTGCACAAGGAGGTAGATGTTCGAAAGCTTGACGTGAACGATCGACAACAGTTCATCGATAGATTGTTTAGGGTTGCGGAGGAGGATAATGAGAAGTTCTTGCAGAAGTTTAGAAATCGAATTGATAAGTAAGTTCTTAATTTGCATTCATCACTCTTTTTCAAGTTTTTTTTTTTTAAATTTTATTTTGGAAATGAAGATGAAACATTTAAAAAAAAAAAAAAAAAAAAAAACTTGAATTGGACTTCCCAGTCACAGGATGCTGTGAGAGAAAAAAATACTCCCCCGTCCAAAAATGCTTCTCCGGTCCGCAAAACGGAGTGTTAAAAATAATACAATTTTTGCAAAAAAAAAATCAAAAGTTTTTTAACAACTTACTAGATATCAATGAGTATTTTTAATTTGTGAAAAAAATATGAATTTTTTCTTGAAAAAATTGCATTATTTTTAATACTCCGTTTTGCGGACCGGATAAGCATTTTGGAATGGAGGGAGGAATGATTTTGTTTTTCCAAAAGGGAATAATTATTAACATTTTAATTTCACTATTTATTACTACACATTTGACTTTCTTCTAATTATTAAGATTTGATAATTTATTTTTGTGATTGTAGGGTTGGGATCAATCTTCCAACAGTAGAAGTTAGGTTTGAACATTTGACAATCGAAGCCGATTGTTACATCGGCGACAGAGCTCTCCCGAGCCTTGCAAACGCGGTCCGGAACACGGCCGAGTCGGTTTTGGGTTTGGTCGGAATCCGGTTGGCCGAAACAACAAAACTCACTATTTTGAAAGATGCCTCCGGCATTATAAAGTCATCAAGGTGAGGTTCATCAAGCTCGTTTCCTTTTCTTTCCATGTAAAAAACTCATATACTATTTTTTTGACGGTTAACAAATTTGGTAAACTATTTCGTTGTAAATATATCAGTTTTTATTGAGGCTCATAATCGAGATACGCATAAGCTGGCAAGCTAGCCGGACATACGAATGGTTATCTTATTTTGATTATTTGCATTATAGGATGGCACTTTTATTGGGCCCACCTTCATCTGGAAAAACAACCCTCTTGCTTGCCCTAGCTGGAAAGTTGGACTCGTCACTAAAGGTTAGTGACAAACTTACAACTCTTTTTGTCACCAAGTCCTGCTACACTTCTTGAAAGGTTTTTTTCAGACCACTTAAGAATTCAAGATAAATGGTTAAAGTGAGTGTTAATTAACCATTAATTACAAATTCTAGCCAATTTTCTTGAAAACTTTGATGGACCATATATATATATAGACGTTCCTTTTGTTACCACTACTGAATATAAAATTTAAGAATCATCAATATTATGTATGTGCATGCAACAGGTAAAAGGACAAGTTACTTACAATGGACACAGACTTAATGAATTTGTACCTCAAAAGACGTCAGCATACATCAGCCAAAATGATGTTCATGTTGGCGAAATGACTGTAAAAGAAACTCTTGATTTCTCCGCAAGGTGTCAAGGAGTTGGGTCACGATATGGTACTTAATCCATCGAGTCTCCCTGTATTTCTGCGTAAACCAAATTTTCTTTTCGTTCCAAAAAGATTTGGTTTTAATTGTTGATCAATGGAATACAGAACTCCTAACTGAGCTCGCAAGGAGAGAGAAAGATGCCGGTATTTTTCCCGAGGCCGAAATCGATCTTTACATGAAGGCAACTGCAATGCAAGGAGTTGAGAGCAGCCTAATTACCGACTACACCCTTAGGGTAATTTCAGCTCTCTATTTACCCCTCCGTTTTTTCGTAAGGTCGAAATCAAGAAACTTATGTTTGTTTTGGGGTGACTTGGTAATTTCAAACTAATAATAGACTATCACCGAAATGGGTGGGTGGTGACTCAGTCCACCAACTCAATACTTTCTTGAAATTTTTATTTTTCTACTTTTTAATTCGTCAAACAGATCGGCTTACCTACTTCTTTTTTCTTTTCTTTTTTTGATCAAATCGGCTTAGGCTTACCTACTCTTCTATCCATTTTTCCTTTGTTCCTTCTTTTTGTCTTTTTTAAAAGAGGTTTTCTTGTTGGTTTAAACTTTGGTTGGTGAAACGACTGATTTTGGGCTAGAGTAGCAATTAATGGGTTCTGAATTAAAGTTCCACTTAAATTGGAATTTTATTGTATTTCAATTCTGTCACTCCATCGGCATTAATTGTTATAAGGAAATGAAAAGAAATGCTAATGTGTTACTTTTGATAAATCGACACAGATTTTGGGACTTGATGTATGCCGGGACACTATTGTCGGCGACGAAATGCAGAGAGGAATATCAGGAGGACAGAAGAAGCGAGTCACAACAGGTTGATGCGCAAGCTTTTTGAAAAAATGTCATCAAGATAAATGAATTGATTAATTCTAAACATTGATTTCTTCTTTTTATTAGTGGGAAAAATGCTTTTTTGGCCGAGATTTAATTAACAACTCTACTAGTAGCCAATGAATCTGCTGACCATTTCTAGGGACTAGGATAGTTGAACCACCAACTCCATGAATTTTCCATTCAAGCAACAGTAGTACTCCCTAGCTACGTTCCCATTCTATTGTCCATGTTTTAATTGTTCTATATTCCAAATAATTGTTCATTTTTAAAAAGCTTAAAGTCTATGAAAATACCCTTTTATCCTTCAACATAGTGGTGATTCTACGATAGCACTGTCCAACCGATTCTATATATCTCCATTTCCTTTTGGATTTTAGCTTCTATTGTTGACAAGTAGCCAATATGGCAATATGGGAGATGATTTTATATTTTACCTAATTGAACTAAAGTCATTTAATCTTGAGCTGAGCGTCTGAAGTGAATTGCTAGTGCAACAATCAGGGACGAAATTGGGATTTTCGACAAGTGGGGCGAGACCATATGTGGCATGGATAAAAAAGTCAATTTTTAAAAAGGAAAAATTAAAACCATAGAGTTGCTAAGTGAAGAAAACCAAGAACTATAGGTCCGAATGGTATTCTTAAAAAAGCATGGTCTTTCTAAATCAAAGATTTTGTTAACTTTGTAGTGACAATGTTTTGCGAATAAATTTTAAAATTCGGGCTTAATAATGCAGGAGAGATGATTGTCGGGCCCACAAAAACTCTGTTCATGGATGAGATATCAACGGGTTTAGACAGCTCCACGACGTTTCAAATAGTGAAGTGCTTGCAGCAAATTGTGCACTTCACTGAGGCCACTGTCCTGATGTCCCTGCTCCAGCCCGCTCCCGAAACGTTCGATCTCTTCGATGACGTCATCCTCTTGTCGGAGGGCCAGATTGTCTACACAGGCCCACGAGAGCACATACTCGAATTCTTCGAGAGTTTTGGATTCAAATGCCCAGAGAGAAAAGGAACGGCTGATTTCTTGCAAGAGGTAATCGTTTTACAGTATTTCAGTAGCTAGGCAAAAACCATGTTATAGAAGCCGTGGGCCGAGCCTGTACCCAAAGAAACGGGCCTGCAGGCTCATGTACGTTTGCATTGGGAAATGAAATGGGCCGAAGTAGCCCAGTTTGAAGTTTTAAACTTGTGGCTAAATTTCATTGACGCCCCCCTGAGGTTTCTGAAAAATACAAGAGCTCCCGGAGATTTCTGAAAATTTCACTGACCCCTCTTACTTTACAAAACTATTTCTACAAAATGACTGAAGTGCCCTCAAGTACAGGTGACAAAACACGAAAGTACGCTTTTTTTTTTAGCAAACAAAATGGAGGGCGTTTTCGATAGTGAATGAGTTTTGAGATAAAACTAAACAAAGCTTTGGACTCCATTTTTGTGGGATAACCACCGCAATCATAATGAAATCTAATTTACAAAGCTTCAATCTAGTTGCTTTAAAAGTTTTTTTACTTCTCTAATCCAAAAAAAGATAAAATACGATATTTTGATAAGGGTATTGTTCTTCCTTTTGTTTTTTTCTTTTAAAAGCAAAATTTCATTAATTTGTTTCCCGTACCATTAATCCAAATATTCTTACTTGTTTTCGTAACAAAACGCAAAAGAAATAGGGCAAAAAAATGGGCCCTACGAAGAAGGGATTGGTTCAATAGTGAAAACTTTTGGTTAGACAAGGTCCAAGTTCGAGTTTTCGTAACCCCAATACTTCTAACATCACTCATACGTGGTGGAATCTTAGTTTCAATTCAGAAATAGATGCGATGAAATCTCCTATATACTATGGTTAATGGTGTGGTGTGATCAGACTATACTTCTAGGCTCCAGCGGAGGAGAGAATACCATACTTGCACCTCATTTTTGTAACAAAATCGAATCTGGGGATAATTATGTGCAGATGATATACAACACAGTGTTGTGCCCCGTCAAGCTGTCCACGCAACGATCCAACAATCTAGACCTCATCTTGGCACCATATAATATTCTATTCTTTCATTCCCGAGATAATATATGGATCGTTGAATTGCCGAATGAATGGACGGTATCAAAGGAAGAAAAGACATGGGCCTAACACCTATTTTCTGTTGTGTCACAGGTGACCTCAAGAAAAGACCAAGAACAATACTGGTCCGACAAAACCAGGCCCTACGCCTACGTCTCCGTCACCCAATTCGCCAAACGCTTCAAGCGCTTCCACGCCGGCCTCCGCCTCGAGAACGAGCTTTCCGTCCCCTACGACAAGTCCCGCAGCCACCAAGCCGCCCTCGTCTTCACTAAATACGCCGTCCCCAAACTCCAACTACTCAAGACCTCCTTCGACAAGGAATGGCTCCTCATCAAGCGCAACTCGTTCGTCTACGTCTTCAAGACCGTCCAGATCGTCATCGTCGCCATCATCGGCTCCACGGTGTTCATACGGACCAGAATGCACACCAGGAACGAGAACGACGGCGCCCTCTACGTTGGGGCGCTCTTGTTTTCGATGATCATTAACATGTTTAATGGGTTCGCCGAGCTGTCGCTCACGATTCAGAGGCTTCCGGTTTTTTACAAGCAACGGGATTTGCTTTTTCACCCGCCTTGGGTTTTCACCCTGCCGACTTTTTTGCTGAGGGTGCCGATT
Source organism: Rhododendron ferrugineum (assembly GCA_025642025.1). Taxonomy (NCBI): domain Eukaryota; kingdom Viridiplantae; phylum Streptophyta; class Magnoliopsida; order Ericales; family Ericaceae; genus Rhododendron; species Rhododendron ferrugineum. The sequence continues at coordinate 24,218,700 of JAOTQK010000023.1, forward strand.
TCGTTGGTGGAGACTGTTGTTTGGATGGTTATGACTTATTATACAATGGGGTTTGCTCCTGAAGCTAGCAGGTAATTCCTGTTGGAAAATTTTTATTTGATTTTGGAATCACAATTTTTGTTAGTTAAGTAGAATTCTTGGGTTGAAGTGAACTTAGAACTTTGCAGTTGGAGTAGCCTAGCTAACTGTCTGAGTTCAGTCCGTTTAACTTTTGCTTGTTTTTGCATCATAAGTTGCTTCAGGTGAACTCAACGGGCTAGCTCAAGTGGTAAAGAGAGCGAGATTAATGCCTTACAAGTTCTAGTGTCTAGTTGAATTCTCACTAGGAGTAGTATTCTTTGGGTCACACTCGTGCAACATAGATGTGGGATGGGACTTGGGAGGGAGCTCTAGTTTACGGTGTGGACACACTACCTAAGGTCGTGGTTGTTGGGATCGGTTCAGGATTACGTAAAAAAGAAAGGTAGCCACAAGTCAATTCATTTCATGAAAACTCAAAAGTAGAATTTCTTGACATAGAAACCCAGTTGTTCAAGGGTCTTGGTATGTAGTTGGCCATGTTGCATACCTAGTTTTTCATATATACAAAACTAATGACCAAGTGGGAAGCAACAAGTGTATACTGTAGCCTTGTTCTATAGTCATGTGCATAAGTTTAATCATGAAGAATATCTTCGGTAAAGCTCCATTTTATCTCTGGGTATTTGAGAAATTGACCGTTGGCACTAGTACATAAGTCTCCAGTTCAAAGTAGAATCGTGAGAGAGAAATAGTAGATAAACATGCAGCCTCAAGAGTGTTTGTTTTAATTACTTGAAGTGAGTTTCTTCTTTTATGGGCTGAGAATATGTCAAGCAATCATGCAGCCTCTTACTTTCATTTTCAGGTTCTTCAAGCAATTCCTGGTGATATTTCTGATCCAACAAATGGCAGCTGGATTATTCAGGGTCATTGCTGGTGTCTGTAGAAACAATATCGTAGCCAATACTGGGGGAGCCCTATCTGTCCTCCTCATTTTCCTGCTTGGTGGTTTCATCCTTCCCAGAGGTTTGTTCAAGCCCAAAACAATGATTCAGATAACACTGTAAAGATTTGTTTTGTACTGCAATGAGTTGATATTTTATTTATGGAGAGTTGCTTTCCATGTGCCAGATCAAATTCCTAAGTGGTGGCAATGGGGCTATTGGGTCACCCCTATGAGCTATGGTTTCAATGCTTTAGCTGTCAATGAGATGTTTGCTCCTAGGTGGATGAACAAACTGGTATGCAGTTTTACCATATTATCCTGCTTTTTATTTCCACGGACAGAAAAAATTTCACGTAAAAGTGTCTACAATATTGTGTCGGCACCACTTCATTAATTGTGGATCCACTGGATGATTGCATTTTGGACGGTTTTTCCTTTTGCATCATTGTGAAAGTATTTCTAGATAGTTTGTGTTAAACGACAAAGAAAGATTGCGATGAAATTCTGTTTTCTTACAGGCTTCGGATAATGTTACCAGTTTGGGGATTGCAGTGCTAAAGAACTTTGATGTCTTTCAAGAAAGAAACTGGTTCTGGATTGGTGCAGCAGCTCTTTTGGGGTTTATAGTTCTTTTCAACATGCTCTTCACACTTGCTCTTATGTACTTAAATCGTAAGTTTTACTTTTATGGTCAAGAAATTGACCTGGGATTTTTCATTTTATTGGGTAACTCACGGTGCATATGCATTTCTACTGTGCAATGAAATAGCCCTTGGGAAGCCTCAAGCTACAATCTCCAAAGAAGCAGCAAAGGAAATGGAAGCCGACCAAGAGGAAACAAAGGAAGCACCTAGGCTAAGAACAAACAGATCAAAAAAGATAGATTCATTACCTCGATCCTTATCTGCCGCTGATGCGAACAATTCCAGTAAGAAACGTGGACTTATATGTAACTGAATCCAAATCTAACAGACGTAATGGTATACAACTTCGGGTTGTTAACTTCAGAGGCCTTTTTCAGGAGAAATGACAATTCGAAGAATGAGCAGTCGGTCCAATGCTAATGGACTCAGCAGAAATGAAGATTCAAGCCTTGAGGTTGCACGTGGACTCGCTCCCAAGAGAGGAATGGTCCTTCCCTTCACCCCCCTCGCCATGTCCTTTGACACTGTCAGTTATTTTGTTGATATGCCGCCAGTGAGTGTTCCTTTTCTCCTTCTTTCACTCCCATTTAGCTCAAATGCAACTAAGTTATAGAAACCCAAGTGCTAAAGTATTGAATTATGTTGGTATTAATAGGAGATGAAGGAACAAGGAGTTACTGAGGATAGGCTCCAATTACTTAGAGAAGTGACAGGAGCATTTAGGCCTGGTGTCCTGACTGCCCTCATGGGAGTCAGCGGAGCTGGAAAAACAACACTCATGGATGTCCTAGCTGGGAGGAAAACCGGTGGTTACATTGAAGGTGATATCAGAATTTCTGGATTCCCTAAAGTTCAAGAAACCTTTGCTCGAATTTCCGGATACTGTGAGCAAAACGACATACACTCGCCGCAAGTAACTGTACGTGAATCTTTGATTTACTCGGCTTTCCTTCGCCTCCCCAAGGAAGTCAACAAGGAAGAAAAGATGGTAAGATAATCTCATCCATTTCCATTTGATATGAAGAAGTAAGAATAACTGAATAAGGATATGATGTGGGACAAGTACTAAAATGTATTTTTCTTTTGTAGATTTTTGTGGATGAAGTGATGGAATTAGTTGAACTAGACAATCTCAAGGATGCCATTGTAGGGCTTCCGGGAATTACTGGTTTGTCGACAGAACAGAGAAAGAGATTGACAATAGCAGTGGAGTTGGTTGCTAATCCGTCCATCATATTCATGGATGAACCTACTTCTGGTCTTGATGCGAGAGCTGCAGCCATCGTTATGAGAACTGTGAGAAACACAGTGGATACTGGGAGAACAGTTGTTTGCACTATTCATCAGCCTAGCATAGATATCTTTGAGGCATTTGATGAGCTTCTACTGATGAAAAGAGGAGGACAAGTGATCTACTCAGGACCACTAGGAAGGAATTCACACAAGATTATTGAGTATTTTGAGGTACTTCAACTTCCTGAAATTTACCTCTTTTATATCGTGAAGCACACAGAAAATGATTCAACCAATTTACTCATTTCAGGCAATTCCCGGAGTGCCAGAAATCAAAGAAAAATACAATCCAGCGACGTGGATGCTTGAAGTAAGCTCAGTTGCAGCAGAAGTTCGGCTTGGAATGGATTTCGCTGAACACTACAAATCATCTGCCTTACATCAGTAAGTAATAATTGGCATTCTTTGATCAAAATGCTTAATTGGTCTAGATTGTTATGGTTTTTTAACTTATATATGCTTCTATGAAGACGGAATAAGGCACTAGTGAAGGAGTTGAGCGGACCTCCACCAGGGGCGAAAGACCTGTATTTCCCTACGCAATATTCACTGTCCTCATGGGGGCAATTCAAATCCTGCTTATGGAAGCAATGGTGGACTTATTGGAGGACTCCTGATTACAACCTCGTGAGGTACTTCTTCACCTTAGCCGCTGCCCTCATGATTGGAACAGTCTTCTGGCAAATTGGCAAGAAAAGGTTTGTGACTAGTTCTTACAGATTTCTGTCTTATCAGCGCAGTGGCGATAGATTCAAAGGTCATTGCTAATTGCTTGTCTCTATTTGGTTCAGGGACAACTCTGGTGATCTTACCACAATCATTGGGGCAATGTATTCTGCTGTTCTATTTGTGGGGATTAATAACTGTGGAACAGTACAACCTTTAGTATCTGTTGAAAGAACAGTATTTTATCGAGAAAAAGCTGCCGGAATGTACTCTGCATTACCGTATGCCTTGGCACAGGTAAGCTGAAGATTTTCTTCACTTTTTGTGAGTCTGCAGAGTTACGCTACATACGCAGAATAGTATAAAAGAAAAGTGAAATGGGAAGTGGCAGCACTGTTTCGGATATTGATCTATGACCTCACCTTCTCTCAATTTTATTTATATAGTTTCTGTTTTTTGATATGCAGGTTATCACTGAATTACCGTACGTGCTTGTTGAGGCTGTCTTTTTTAGTCTTATCGTCTATTCCATGATGGGCTTCGAATGGGCAGCAGCAAAATTCTTTTGGTTCTTGTTCATCACCTATGCCTCCTTTCTCTACTTCACTTACTATGGAATGATGACTGTTTCCATCACACCAAACCACCAAGTAGCAGCTATTTTGGCAGCCGCTTTCTACTCTCTCTTCAATCTCTTCTCCGGTTTCTTCATCCCTAGACCGGTAATTTTCATTTTCCTCAGAGCCATTTAGAAATAGTGTATGTTTCAAATCCACCTCGATATGTACTAACATTTATTTCCTTTTGTTTTCTTTGGTGCTGAAAATTCAGAAAATTCCCAAGTGGTGGATTTGGTATTACTGGATTTGCCCCGTGGCATGGACTGTATATGGGCTGATTGTGACGCAGTATGGTGACGTGGAGGATACCATAAAAGTTCCCGGAATGACGTACGACCCAACTATTAAGTGGTACGTGCAAAATCATTACGGATATGAATCGGATTTCATTGGGCCAGTTGCTGGAGTTCTGGTCGCTTTTGCTGCCTTCTTTGCCTTCATGTATGCCTACTGTATTAAAACTTTGAACTTCCAAATGAGGTAGTAGCTAGAGACTGTTGAGTCCATGGATGAATTTGTCCTGCAAACTAAACAGGGAATTGGATGAAATCAGAAGTGTCATATTTTGGGAGAGAAAATGGTGTTCAACAAGCTGTGGATCACTGTAAGAGTAGAATACTGAACATGTACTAAGAAGTAAGTATTGTAGAACAATAGGTGTATAGCCATTGGATATATATTAGGGAAGAAATAGCTATAATTTCTTATGCAGAAGAACAATTGTAGTTCTTACTGTTTCAGCCAACTTCAGCTATATCAATGAAAGGTTTTTTTTGTTTATTCTTGTGTCTCTTCAAATTCTTACAGGATCTGTTTGGTTAGTATTGCTTATTGGATACGTGTTATGGGTCTGTTTGGTTAGTATTGCTTATTTATTTATTTTGGGGAAGCAACGATGACTCTGCACGGGCCATGGCAGAAATTGAGGTACTTCTCGGGCACGACAAAGCTACAATGGAAATTTTCGATACATGTTTGGTGTACGCGGTACCTATTTAGAAGTACCGTGTAAAGTATTGATACCCGATCGATACAT
>JAOTQK010000023.1:24240579-24255868 GCA_025642025.1 Rhododendron ferrugineum
GCGGCTCCGCCGCGAGCGGCGGTGTGAAGCTGTTTGGGGTCAGGCTCACCGACGGCGGCTCGATCATCAAGAAGAGCGCCAGCATGGGCAACCTCTCGGCGCACTACCATTCTTCGTCGTCCGCCGCCGCTTCGCCCAATCCCGGATCCCCTTCCTCCGACCTTCTCCGCGACCCGGTGCCCGATGAGTACCAGTCCGACGACCCGGCCCACGGCCCGGGTTCGTCGAATCGCCGTGCCGAACGAAAGAAAGGTACTAGCTTCTTTCGATTCAATCTCGGATCGTATCGTTTTTAGTGTTTTGGGTTTTTCGATTCTTGGAATTTCTTGGGTTATTAAGTAATTTTGGATGTATTATTTGGATAAGGTTGTTTGGTTTATCTGTTTATGTGTTAAAGTTTTTGGGTTGTACTTTGATTGGATTGGATTGGATAGGAATAAATGAATTAATGTGGTGTGCAGTGCTTCATGGGTAGATGACAGTGTGACATGCTTTTGTCACCGTTCATTTAGGTCTTGACTTGGTCTTCCTTAATACGGAGTATACTTTTTGAACCCAACACACAATTGCACGAAGACTAATAAATCAAGCAATACCACAAAGGATTACGTGACTACGTGATTTCCCAGTTGTGTCATTAGGTACATCCACGGCTCACAGCTCACACTAGTTTTGACTGCGTATCGAATGAGAAAGTAGTGGTACTAATGTTGATTTTTGGAAAGAGAGGAAAAGAGTACAAATTACATCAGTTGTGTGTAGCACGAATTTGTATCCTAGGTTTACAAACTCAACAACTTGTTTTTTTGTTATTCCTTCATTGGCTGCTGTTGATTTTTTTGTAACGGCATGTGGATACAGAAACTATTGACATCCTTGGGTAAAATTGTTTACACAACTGATTTTAAGATGCAAATTTTTAGTATTACTAGTTTCAGCTGACGATGTTGTTTCCGTCTTATGGTTTCCAAGATCACTTATTCAAAGACGAAATAATCCGTTATTCAGGTTAATTATCTTTGTTCTACTTACAGAGGTTTAAGGGAAGTATTTTGATTGCATTATACTTGAGCTGCATTTCTTGCAGTTTGAATTGATTGGTAGACTCGGTAATCTGCCTTTTAAGTCATGTGATCTTCATTACAATTCGGCATTTTGCAAGTAGGGCTGTAAGTGAACCGAGCTACTCGCGAGCTCGGCTCGACTCGGCTCGTTAAGGCTCGGCTCAACTCGGCTCGTTCGACAAAAGCTCGGCTCGTTAAGGGAGGCTCGGCTCGTTAAGGAAGGCTCGTTTAGAAAATGACTAAGCTCGGCTCGTTAAGGCTCGAGCCGAGCTCGAGCTCGAGTTTTGGGCTCGTTAAGTAATCGAGCCGAGCTCGCCGAAACTCGGCTCGGCTCGTTTACACCCCTATTTGCAAGGAAGGTCTTGGTATAGTCCCGTTTCACTAGGTACTAAGCAAATAATGCTCTGATGTGGAACTGCAGATTGGAGGGAGCTTATTGGTAGGGGCATTCAAGTGTAGGAACTCTTGACATTTCAGTCCTTTAGGAACCTCTGTAATGTGGTGACCCAGGAGCAATGGTTTTATATAGCACAATTTTGCTTGATTTTCACTGTTCTAAAAATTGGTCTGGGAGCGGACTAGTTGGCGCCTAGCCGCTAGGCGGGGGTCCAATGCCTAGATAAAAATTGGACTAGGCACAAGGCACCCCTCTTCCGCCTGACCAGCGCCTAGCGACATTTAGATCACTGTCGATTTTTATGGAGCTGGTACTTGTCTGGGGCATGGTCCTGACCTGGAAGCAGAAAATGGGAGTGGAGTAAAGAAATAGAAAGCAATCCCTATTCTGCATTTGAAAAATGCTAGGAATGAGGTTTGTTAACTTTATAAGCAAGTCCTGTCCTTCTTTGTACAGTGAGAGTGGGCCAACATACAAAAGTGTTTTGCAAGTTTGCTGCTTTTTATGATGCAGTTCATATCCTTGAAATAATTGTGCATTTTGTCTGAACCATGTGGTGCGGGCACCAAGAAAGATTAGTGCTCGTTTCCTAAATATTGATTTCTAATCCGTTGGCATATTGCCTTAAGTCACGTCAACATTTGATGCTTATAAGTAAGCAAAATGGTTTCTTTCCAATCTGTTCACAGCCTATTGTACATTCACCTCTTTTGGTAGAAGTGGAACAGTGGCATTGAACACTTGTTAATGTCATTCGACTAATTTGGGTTTGGTCTCTACCTTTTGACAATTTGTGATTGACTGCTTGGTTTCCAGGTGTTCCATGGACAGAAGAGGAACATCGCCTGTTCTTACTTGGTCTCCAAAAGTTAGGGAAAGGTGATTGGCGTGGGATATCACGTAGTTACGTCACATCAAGGACACCTACCCAAGTAGCGAGCCATGCCCAGAAGTATTTCATCCGGCACACTAATGCTATCAGGAGAAAGAGGCGATCCAGCCTTTTTGATATGGTTCCAGAAATGGTTTGTCAGCTCCAAATTCACTCTACATTACATCATCGTATGAAAGATAATATCTCAATATCACCTAGAGAGTAAATTACAAAAAACTAACCTGCCCTTTTGCATCGAGCTGGAATTAGTAAATGGTTATCAATTCCAGTTTCATAATGCCATTATGGTTTTCAATTCCAGTTTCATGATGCCGATGGCATTGTTTAGAAAGTAACACCCCCTGTGGATGGTGAGAAACGGTGAGAAACAAAATGGACCCATAAAAGTTCTTTGTATCTTGTCATTTCTCACCCCTTTTCTTCATCCGAACAAAAGATGTTTCTCACCCCTTTTCTTCATCCGAACAAAAGATGTGATTCTCACCTCTTAAAATTAATACGGGTGATGTTACAGATTGTCGCTATACTACTGGTTTATCCCTTTTCTAATATGTACACATTCCTTTTCTTTTCTCATCATTTCTCATTAGGATGTAAATGGATCACTCACAAGACACCTAGAGAGTAAATTACAAAAAACTAACCTGCCCTTCTGCGTTGAGCTGGAATTAGTAAATGGTTATCAATTCCAGTATCATAATGCCATTATGGTTTTCAATTCCAGTTTCATGATGCCAATGGCATTGTTTAGAAAGTAACACCCCCTGTGGATGGTGAGAAAGGGTGAGAAACAAAATGGACCCATAAAAGTTCTTTGTATCTTGTCATTTCTCACCCCTTTTCTTCATCCGAACAAAAGATGTTTCTCACCCCTTTTCTTCATCCGAACAAAAGATGTGATTCTCACCTCTTAAAATTAATACGGGTGATGTTACAGATTGTCGCTATACTACTGGCTTATCCCTTTTCTAATATGCACACATTCCTTTTCTTTTCTCATCATTTCTCATTAGGATGTAAATGGATCACTCACAAGACTAAGTTGTCATTTGCTAATTGTAGAACACCACCAACCATTCTTCTTTCATTAAGTAACTTAAGTTTAACTTTCCAATTATTATGTTGTTTGTCAGGACACAGATCAGCCACCACTACCAGAAGAGCAATTCATGCTCCCTCCCTCTCAAGCTTTTGATACTGATACTTCAAACTCATTCCCCTCATTGAAGCTCTCTCTGAGTCAAGAATTTGAACCCATGGAAACCACTTCTGAAGAAAAGGTCGAAGAAGAAGCCAAAGAAACCGCGACTCTGTCAGGTGAATTCCCAACAGCGGTTCCTGCATACTTTCCCGCTTTTCTACCCATTCCATTTCCACTGTGGCAATCAAATGCAGCCCCTCCTGAAGAAGAGAAAGGAGTAGAGACATTCCATCATCAAGTCCTTAGGCCCATTCCTGTCATTCCTAAAGAACCAGTAAATGTGGATGAATTAGTGGGAATGTCTCAACTTAGTTTGGGAGAGACTGAATCGAGCCATAGGGAGCCCCCATCGCTGTCCTTAAGCCTGTTAGGGACACCGTCAAGACCTTCTGCGTTTCATGCAAGCACTCCTGTTAATCCGTCAGCTACGAGTAAACATTTGTGAATTTAAATTGTGCGCTTCCCTTGTTATTTAGTTTTTTTTTTTCAAATTTATCTGTTCTATCATGTAGCTGTATCGATCTATGAGAAAAACGGATGGTAGGATGTTCTTGTTCGAAATAGTTAATTCTTTCACCCCTGTAAACAGGTAGAATTTCGAAATAATATGGATCAAGTTGGAAGCAATATTCTCTCCTCTCTTTTTAGGTGAATTCTTGTTTGGTTTTTTGTTTTCAATCTGGTGTCACATATGGTAGGTAGCCCCCAATTGCTAGTCTGCTTTCACTGTACAGTTATAATTGGATTAAGTTCAAATGTTAATGAAAAGTATTGCTGTCTCTTATTTTTGCTTTTGACATGGGTGGATAAGATTATTAGGGAAAAGGATGATGAAATTCATTTGTGATCAATGCTTATGCTAATAATGATGCAAGAAATAAATCAGAAATTTTCCCTCGATACTCAGTTGCATATTATCTTTTCCTTTATTTATCTAATACTCCTTGGAGTTGGGCCCGAAGGAGCGTGAAATCTTGGTTTTCGACTCGTATGGACATGAAGTTGTCCTTCGTAGTAATCTAACAAATACTCCGTACTAACATACTACCGTCTAGTCAAAAGAAAATGGGTTTTAAATTTAGGGATGGTCAGCTATAGGTCCACACTCCACAGCACACAAAATGTGCAATAATTTTATCCATCCATATTAAAAGCCATACAAGTTTGGTTGGCCATTTCTATGGTTTTTTCATCCAATAATGTTGTAATAATTCCTGAATTTAAATGAAAATTAAGCAAGCACAGCCCAGGAAAGAATTGACCTCGTCACCTTTGAGAGAGAGCATGACAGGCCAAATCGTTTTTTTCCATTTAAAAAATTATTATAGAGAAGTATTCTAGAAGTTAGTTTTGTAAGCAAAACACGAACGGGCTCGGATCTTATTCACTTTCACCGGACATATTTTCGAGAATTTTAAGTAGTATCTTTTTGCTATTTTTCCTAGACAATAATTTCTCTTCGAAAAATTTCTCTGGAAACAAGTCTTGGAGCAATGCCACGTACACTTCTACCGACCTCTCCCCCCGATAACTGTTAGAATAATTGTCTTGTGTATTTTCCCATAAAATAAGAGCAAAAGCAAAATTGATTCCAATTCCAACAGTCTTCAAGGGCATTTTTCATACAGTCTTTTTTTTTCGGGCCTTTATATCGGGCCCAAGGCTAACTGGGCCTGGCCTGTCTTCAAAATCGCCCTAAGCCCTTTATTAACACAAAGATCCGAATATGGCTCCGGGAAACGAACCGCTCCGGTTTGAATGCCAGTTGGCCCAGTTCTTCGTTTATCTTGTTCGCGGGAAAAACCCTCTCTCTCTCTCTCTCTCTCTGTGGATAGCCTTTCGATCTTTGTCACACAATGCATGAGCCTCCGCTCCCGCGATCCTCGCTCTGTGCTCGCACTCTCAAATCCCGACTCCTGAATTTTAGTACTCTGGGATATTTTCGAAAAGACTTTCACGCTCGAGCTCGCGCTCGCGTGCGCATTATGTAACTTAGCTTTTGATCCTGCCATTACTCGTCGGTTAAAACTAGGCTTCTCAGCTTGGGGAAACGAAGGGAAACAATGAAGAAAAAAGAGGTAGATTCAACCTTTTTCGTAAACCTTCAAGATAACAAGATGAATAATTGCCCTTTGTTTTAAATACATAAACTCGCGTAGATTTAGGATTCTCTATGGGCTTGCTTGCGATAACTTTGGGTGCAGGTTTTAGATTACAGTATCAGACTTTGCTATAGATTATAAATTCTACATTTTGGATGTCAGTTGAAGACTTGAAATCTAAAATTTGATTCGAAAGGCATCTCAAACTAGCTTCTCTAGATTCAGGTTTAGAACCCTTTTAGAAATTTTCGTAAACATGTATTATATAAGCATTAAGTTTCTTGCTGTATTTCAGAATTCAGGTTTTTCTGATTGCTAATTCAGATATTTGCAGCTGGTTTTATGCGGTGCCTAATTTGGGGTCATTGTGTGAAAGTTCGTTAGTTTTGTAACTATCCAAATTACGTGTGTTCTTGTTGTTGTGTGTATATGAAAAACTAGTGCTCAAAAGATGAAGGAAAAGTCTTGGAACACATGTTCCGGAAACAACTGTGTGTCCGCAGCCGTTTGATGTATATTGGCCCACATGCATTGAACGGCTCAAGACACAGTTGTGTCCGGAGTTGGGTTTAAAATATGAATACTTTGCACGTGTTTCAGACCATTCATTTGAGTTTGGAACTTTGTTTTACTTCCTTTTCTTTTCTGATAAGTAGTAATTAGATGATCTCCAATGGTCTATATGTCACTAAAATGGAGAATGAAACCACTCCATTCAACCTCTATTTCATCTCTAAAATAGAGACTTCTATTTGAATCTCTAAATATAGAGACTCCAAGATTAGAGATGGATCTCCATATAGTGAAAATATGTAGAACTCCATAATTTGGGGATCCATCCTCCATAAAATCGGTACAAAACGATAGCCAAATGGTCATCGACCAAAGACTTACTTTCCTTTTGGCAAATGGGCATCGACCGATGGACAGAGATTTGGATGCTTTGTGGCCATTTAGGATGTTAACTTGGTGGTTGCTTGAGCATCCCTTGACATTTTTAGTGTTCATTTAGTTTTCCCCATCCTACTAATTTTGATAAACGGTGTTCTCCCCTCATATTGAGGCAGCTAAAGTCTGTCCATTCCAGCCCAAGTTTTGCTAACCCCACCCGAACTCCCTGCCCTTGCTGAATAAATTGAGGTCTGGTTAGGCTCAATGTCCATAGCTAGTTAGGTTGGACCTTTAAAACAAGATATCTTGAGCTTATGATTCTGATATTGATTCACAGTGTAAATCTTTAAGCTTTTGAGGCTTTCCTTTGAGAGCATAATTAATTTTGCCGTGCAGATTGTGTTTCACTGAGACCACGCTTAGATAAGAAGTGTAAAATGTGGAAGTACTTCGATAGTTATTTCTATGTGATCCACATGCAATTGACCAAAAGGTTGAGAGGATTTCGGCTGAGAGTGATTTGTCATTCCAGTATTCCTTTATTTCAACATCATGTGAATTTTGTTCTTGTCAAATGTATTGAGAACTGCAAAATCTTCAGGTACCAAGCTCCAAGACATTTTGTCATCAAGGATTTAAGACTCAATTTGTGGTTTTGAAGTTTTAATAACCGGGAAAAAATGGAAACCCTATTGGACGTGGACTTAGTCTGTTAATACTATGCATACTTAAGTAGTTTAAATGTGGAGGGACCTATTAGGCTATTAAGTTGACGAAAAAGAGCTTGGACTGGATGCCTCATGATTTTTGTTTTTTTTCGCTCAGCATGAATAATTTCTGCCTGTTCCCTTCATACAAGTTACAACAAGTTTCGGCCATCATTATATTTGTCGCTCTCATTCCTATCCCTCTTATTTCTTAGGTTTTCTATGAGGATCATGTGTTATTCAGTTTAATTCTAGAGATTTTGCGCAGAAGCAGCAAAAAGTTTGTTGTAGTGCGGATGCCAGCTTTCAATAATACCAAGCAATAGGAATCTTGCCAAGATGTGCAGAATAGATGCTGCATGAGAATATCTGCAAAAAGGTTGGTGAGAAAGCAACCTTAAAGCTGATTGCTGTATGATTGCATCAATACTCACAAGTTCCGATTATCTCTTGAGCACATTCTTGATGAGACAAGGAATGCTTTTCATGAAAGTGCCACAAGTAGCTGTTGTTGATACGGTTGCATTTTCACCCCATTGTTTTTTTTTTGCCTTTCATTGAATCAGAAACGCTATTACCCTGGTGATTTGTGTTTCTAGTACGCAAACAAAATGGAAAAACTAAATATAGTAAACTAAAAATGTAGAGAGTGTGGAGCATTGGTAAGGCAGTGCATCATGCTCCTAGGTGTCTGTTCTATAGAAATCGTTTGTAAAAACAATTACTCTGTGTAGTTTGATGCTTATCTTTCAAAATAAGTACATTTCTATTTTCTCATACAAAAATCTAGAGAAGTCTACCCAACATCATTTCGGACATATGCTCGTACCACATTTTCGTTCTTGTTCCTCGTATGTCGTATCAGAGCGATCCACGTTCCAGTTAACAGTGATTTGATAGCTTGGATTTTTCGCTACTATCAGTTGATCTAGTTTCACCCATATACTCCCATACCTTTCTTGGTTGTAAGAATGGAAGCTGCATACCCAACTTCCCCAGAATCAGATTATTCTGTTTCCTGTAGGGTACTTGCAATTGATGGAAAATATCCTAAAATGGTAATTATAATCAGCGGGCTAAAATACTAACTTCTATAAATATAAGGTATTGATTTCCACACAAGTGCGTATAGTATCCAAACTTTGCTTGTGTCCTATCATACGTGATGCTTATTGAATCTTCCTGCACCATGATATTCGGATTCTTACAACTCAATGCTGGAGTGAATTTGCTTCTAGTGAATTTGAACTTTTAGGCCTCAAAGTGCTTCTAGTGAATTTGAACTTTTAGGCCTCAAAGTGAATGCCTCCCAAAGAAAGTGGACATTCTAATCATGATGGTGTGAATTTGGAGAAGGTTGTATGTAGTGGTATCTGTGACTTTATATGCTTGATGTGGTGAAAACACAAAATCCCTATATTCGTACTTGGTTGTTGCAAAGACTCGAAAGGAGGATAGAAAATGCAATTGATTCAGGGGCAGTTCCAAACGTGTAAAATACGATGCTTAGATAAGAAAGGAATGTTAAAATGATTGAATGGATAGTTGGAGTAAGTTTAGATCAGAGATTTAGAGAAGAAGCTTATATTATCAAAGGGTGATATAATGCTATGAAAGGACGCCCGAATTAGTAAATGGGATGCAACAGGAAATGGGCTGAGAACTAAAAATGCCATGTAAAGAGTCTAAATAGATCATATGAACTGCTTACTTTTAGAGAACCTTGTAGCTGATATTAGTTCTTGAAGATCAAACACTTTCATATATTACATCAAGATGCATAAGGTGGTTAGTTACATTTTGTCTTCCATTTTAGCTCAAGTAGGTTTATGAGTTGATCCAAGCTACTCAAAGTCCATTCCACATAATTTATTCATCTGGGGAGTAGGAATATCACTCTTGCACTTTGTTTGCTATGAAGGGAAAACATGGCTAGAGAGGAGGAAAGGAAAGGGAAGAACATAAGCATTCATCATGCTCTCGGGAAGGAAAGGGAAAGGAGAACCATTACTCCTGCTCCTACATCTGATTGGAAAACATGAAGGAAGCAAGGGAGAAATCTGATTGAGTTATTAAGTTACCTTTTTTTTCCTGTGGTGACCAAATATATTATTAGCATTTTAATGTATATTGGATTGAAGTTGGCAAGGAATGACTACTAGTATTGGGCGTCCTGATAGTGGACGGCAGGATTGATTGCCAAGATTAGTTGGCCCATTGACCTGAATTCCGAGTTATAGAAAAGGAATAGAAAACACTCTTCAATGTAGTAAGACATTAGTTTCATACTCTCAAATGGAGAATAGGGTTGCAGATGCATTTTCTTTTCAGATTTCTTTTGTAGCTTTATATCATGTACCAGCAAACTTAACGCTATGAGCATGGTAGATGAGGGTTGGATTCTTATCCCCATAGGAGACAGTGATAGGAAGAGAGAATCAAAACCAGTGCTAGGAAAAGAACTCACAAAAATCATATTCTGATCCCACTCCACCCACACCCCCCTAACTTTTATTAACTATTTCCCCAAGGATCAGATGTGACCACATATCTACAGAAGAAACATGAGAGAGAGAGAGAGAGAGGGGGGGGGGGTTGCGCTTTAGTATCTCTCCTCTCACTTGAGTGTGGCAGAGTGATAAAGGGAGAATCTCTTCTCAAACACTTCTTTCCCTTTTCTCAACATTTTGCTGTAACTGCAGGTAGGGGAAGAGTGAAAGATAGAGAAAGACATGAAAGGGACCACTGCCTGCAAAGCTAAAGCTCTTGTATGTCAATCATTATAGGGATTTCCTTCTCCTCTGTTTTATTTTTCCTTATTTGGTTACTCC
This sequence comes from Rhododendron ferrugineum, assembly GCA_025642025.1. Taxonomy (NCBI): domain Eukaryota; kingdom Viridiplantae; phylum Streptophyta; class Magnoliopsida; order Ericales; family Ericaceae; genus Rhododendron; species Rhododendron ferrugineum. The sequence continues at coordinate 24,250,668 of JAOTQK010000023.1, forward strand.
CTATCGCATGATACTTTTTCCTTTTGGTGTGTGCTCTTGCAAATCTTCCTCACCCACCGATTCTCATTTACAAATGTGCCCTGGTTTTTCCTTAGCCACCAGTTCATCTGCAAGATACTATTGCTACTACAGGATAATTTGACAGCTAACCCATAACTGCAACGGCCTAACTGCAAGAGTTGAGCTCTGCTAAGTACCAACTGAGTTATGTCCTCTGAAGCCAAGTGGAGAATACATGAACGAGTCCTGTTCTAATGTTAGATTTATGAACTGTATATTTGTGTAGAGTTTTTTTTTCTTTTTTATTAGGTGTTGACAGTGACTGATGCAAAATTTTTATGAAGAGGGATCAACTGCGAAAAATTTGAGTTTAGTTTGATTCTGGTAAAAAAATATGAATGGGCTATAGTAAAATTATAAAGATTGAAGGAGTCAAGACACTGAATTTTATTATAACAAAACATACGTTGAAAAAATGAGATTACTCAAATATTTTGGGGTACCGTGGCCCCGCTCGCACCCCTTCCCGTCCACCACTAGGTGCTGATCCTGTTGAGTTCCACCATGGGTTTATTTTCTTCACATGTAGATGAGATTTCCATGTCTTCGTTAGAAGCACGCATTATGCACATATGGGTACATGCTATCACATTGCATTTAGGAATACAGTTAGTGAAGTTCCTAAAGGAAGACTTGCTCTAATTGGCCATTTGTGGTATACATTTCATATGGATTAAAGATTCATGCTTCCATCACAATTAAAATGGAACCCCTTTGGTTCCAAATGAATGTCAACTCACTATATTTCAGTGCCAGTCATATCAGGTGGGGCCTTCACTTGCATTTTGTTTCAAATTGACGGTGGAGAATGAGCCTGTGAAACCACATGGCCACAGGCACTTGGAGTAGGCATATCCACGAAGTACACTGAAAAGTTGGAACATAACCCAACTAAGTTCTCTACAGTTCTGCAGCCAAACATCTCCTATCTCGTTCTTGGCTTGTACTTCTTTTGGGTAAACTTTTCTTCCACATCCATTGCTTTTTATCTTTCGTTTGGCGATACAAAAGGGTCAAAACAACACTAAAACTTGTAGAAAATACAATACCTTAATAAGAATTGAGAAATTATGCACAAAAGAGAGATGCTGAATGTTGATTAAAAAGTGAACTAGAAAGTTGATGCAAACTGGGTCTTGTTTTTTTTTTTTTTCCTTCCTTTTTGAAAGGCTACTGGGTCTTAGTTGACAATCAAGAATCTAAAATTTACAAAAACAAATTAGCTCCCAGACACCCTCCATATCTAGGGGAACAAGTAGGCAGTTTTTTGGTGTAATGGAATGATATCAAGAAGGCAATCCACTGGTACGTGGATAAAATTTTGATGTTTTTTTTGGAGCTGTAAGCCTCCCATATGTGATTAATTTTAGGATTCTACGTATGCTTTTCCTGGAATTTTGAATCCCACTACAATTTTTTATTTTGCGTTTTGCATTGGGCAAAATATATATTCTACTTTCGGCTCCTTTTGGATATTTTGCTTAAGATATATTCATTTGTTCCCCTCATTGTATAACCCACAAATGCGAAGGAACATAAGCAGAAGCCAAAAGAGCATATGTGATATGCCAATATATGTTTCTCCTTCTTGTGAAGATATATCTCCGACTTTTTTACTGAAATTATCGTGCAGAGTTAGTAATATTGAAGTAAAACTAGCTGAAAAACAGTAGGAAAAGTAACATTTTCATTCCTTTGGCAAAGTAAAATGAGATGGTCCTAAGTCCTAACACTGACTTATTGTATCTGATGGTCTTCTTAACTATATACTTCTACAATTTTAGTTCTTATCAAAGATTTTCTTGTAGAAAGATAAAAAGTATTTTCAGCTTCTTGTAATCATATGAAGGATAAAAGAATCATGGATATTGAGTGCATAACGGCTATATATAAAAAAAAAAACTAAGTAATCTACATGAATATATTCATGACCTTTAAAAATAACAAAAACAAATCTGATTTTTTCTCCTACCGAATCAAAATGCCATTCCTCCCTTCATTGCTTAGATCCAAAAACCTTTTGTTTGTGCGCCCCTTTGGCTTAGTGGAACACAAATTGTCCTGATTTTTTCTCCTCTCCTTTTCCTCTCTTTCATCTCTCTCTGTCTCTCTCTCTTCACCATTATATAAACCCTCCAGTACCACCTATCATACATACATAGCATTCTCAGTTCACTTAAGCCTCTAGTTCTCTCTCTCTCTCTCTCTCCCTTGTCAGCTCACTCCAGCCTTCATTTATACTTTCCCCTCACACCTGTCCAATGGAGAGAAACCAAATGCATAGACAACTTGCCAACATGAGGAGGGCTCTTTTTGATCAGGTTTTCCCTTATTCTTACATACTGTAGAGTATGATATGAGTATCTCTTGAAACCTTCTCTTCTAATGCCTTAACATACTAATTATGTTAGGATAACCATAATAACCATATCACATTTAGTACTATCTGATTTGTTATTTCACATGACCGAATCACTTGTATTCTGTGGGACCTATTCGAATGAGATGTTATCGCTAGCATTACTCAACATGTGTACATTCGCACATTTTTACATGCATGGGAACTGTTCTGCTGAAGTTTGCTCTTGATATACCTTTATTCAAGTACGTATGTGTAAATCTGTCTCTCCCTATTTAGAGAGAGAGAGAGAGATTGCATGGATGTGCAAAAACTAGCAAGTCTTTTTCTTTCTTTTTCCTTTTTAATCATACTCTGTTTTCTGTGAGGGAGACTGAATACTAATCATTGGGTGATGGCGCAGGGATATCTTGACGAACAATTTGTTCAACTGGAGGAATTACAGGATGACGTTAACCCAAACTTTGTTGAGGAAATAGTTACACTGTTCTATAGGGATTCAACTCGGTTAATCTTGAATATAGAGCAATCCTTGTGAGTAAATTAAGTAAATTATGTCATTATCTACACGTAGTATGCAAATAATGCTGGTAGCAGTGATCAATGTTTTTGTTTGGAATTGATTGCAGGGAGAAGAGCTCTCTTGATTTCAGTAAATTGGACACCTATATGCACCAGCTCAAGGGAAAAACTACAAGGTAAAAAAAATACACTATAACTTGTAGAAATATTACAAGTTAATGAACTCATAGTTTTATATGCAAGTATATTCTATTTCAACGGTAACATGCTCTCTCTCTCTCTCTCAGCATTGGAGCCATAAGGGTGAAAAATGAATGCACTCAATTTGCGGACTACTGCAATGCAGGAAATGGAGAAGGGTAAACAATCATCCTCCCTTTTGTTTCTTATCACAACATATGCTTTCTTTGGCTCATATATTGTCAAGAAAAGAGAAAAGAAATGGACAAGACACATACCAAAAGAGATTTTTAATATTCCTCTCCCTTCAGAATCCAATATCCAAACACAATACTAGCTTTCTAAATACAGAATTGAGACTCAGAGAGCTATATGAAGCTGATCAGGGGTTTAGATGTCATTTCTCTTGCTCACCTTTTGCCAACTTGGCTTCCATATGTGCCGAAAAGCCATGCATGCATGCACATATATGTCATTATACTAGGAATCTTCTTTGTTTGATATTGGAGTTGTTTTATTTATGATTTTGAATACATGGCCCCAGATGCAAGAGGACTTTCCAACAGCTCAAGAAAGAATATTCCACACTGAAGAAGAAACTTGAAACTTATTTTCAGGTCTGTGGATAGTAGTTTAAGCGAAATTCTTTTTTTTTTCTTTCTCTGTGTTAGTATGCATCAATTTAATTAGATGCTATATCGTTTATTTGTGCAGTTTGCAAGGCAAATTGGACCTGTGGAGACCGCATGTCGCTCAAATTACTGATTTTAGTAAGGGATCTGATTTGGCTGTACGAGATTGGCGCATTAGCATAGGCATGTAGGAATCCACCATTCCGGCCACCACCCCTATAGAGAATAATGATGCATGGAATGTTGTTCTGCCCTAGCTCTTGGGTTTTTAATCTACTCTCATGCATGTAAGCTCTGGATGTTTGATCAATGAACCAGATAGCTACTGATATGTGGGAGTGATCCAGATTATTGTTGTGGCTCCTTTCCTTTGTGTTTGTGGTCCATGCATATCTACATACATACATGCACACTCAGAGAGAGAAGAGTAATCATTGAACGCTTCCAGGGTACCATGTGGTACTCTCACTCTGTAATCCCAACAAATATGGAGCGATAAATTTTATGGGTGGAACATTAACAACCCTTTTGGTGGATTGCTAGAAGAAAAAAGGTGGCTCACGTTGTGTTTGTTGCAGAACTTAGACGGGAGTATCACGTCAGCTATATTACGCAATACTCCAAGAGTACCCAATTATTACTTAAGGGACGAGTTTGGTGAGTTTTATTCTTTTAGATGTGGTGTCGCTTCATGTGTGTGTGTGTGTGTGAGAGAGAGAGAGGGAGAGAGGATACCAAAGCTCGAACACCTGGCGTGGCACATGACAGTATGTGGTATCGTTGGATTACTTCGATTATCAAAACAATTAGATCTATAAACCTAGAAGCCACAGGAAAGTAAGAAGAAAACTAATCAGGGGCGGACCTAGAATTTAGTTGCAGTGAGGTCAAATATCTATAATATATGTAATTTATTTTTTGTATGTAAAAATCGGACAAGAAATTGAATTAAATACGAAAACAAAAAAAAAACAAAGAGTAGAAACTACCATACCCGAACTTATTTACATAATTGGTAATTGTCTGACCTAGCTTTCATCTAGAAAGACTGCTTGTTTTGCCTTTGTTTGCCTTTGTCTTCATAGAAGCTCATGCTTGCTTTTGTCTTTAGAGAGAGAGATACAAGAATAAACTATAACGTAAGAGTCTATAGACTCGTAGACTTTGTGGAGAGAGAAAAAATATTAAGTTCTTTGCATAATGTCACAATTAAAGAAGGCAAGAATTATAAAATTTGTGGGATCTTCAAGGCAAGAATGTGATCCTTTTGGGGCAAAATTATAAAAAAAACTTCTCAAAATTATACCTGCTCTAGGAGTATTTTGGAACTCAGTGGGGTCAAGTGACCCCGCTTGCCCTATACTGGGTCCACCCATGAAACTAATGTATAGAGTGCAAATTACCTTCTTGTATTATTCACTTACATTTACGGACCATTTTCTATGGTT
>JAOTQK010000023.1:24257598-24277124 GCA_025642025.1 Rhododendron ferrugineum
CTCCAGCAATGTGACCTTAATAATTTCCCAAGGGATTGATGTGCAGAAGAACTATAATGTCGACTTCAACTGAACTTCGGCATGACTTCAAGAGCAGCAAGTTAACCGACCTTCCTTCCGTCTCCAGCAATGTAGCCTTAATAATTTCCCAAGGGATTGAATGTGCAAAAGAACTATAATATCGGCTTTAACTGAACTTCGGTGTGACTTTAAGAGTAGAAAGTTAACCAACTTTTCGTTTGTCTCCGACAATGTAGCCCTAATAATTTCCCAATTTACATGACAATGTATGTATTCAAGAGATAGGCAAGGGGAAAAAAAACTTCATACCCTCATTAGCAAAGAAGGAAAGAAAACGAAAATCCAATACAACCATGTAAAAATTGTAACCCCCACCCCCCTCCTCCCTCTCTCTCTCTCTCTCTCTCTCTCTCTCTCTCTCTTTTTGGGCCTAAAATCCTAAAAAAGAAACACTGGGAAGTAGCAAAGAAAGTGATGGACATTCTCAACCTTATTAACCTTCTTGTTGGAGTAGAAAAATCCACTTGGGGAGATTGAGGGCAGAAGGGAAATAAAGGCCGATTTTACGAATCATCGCCTCTCTGTCTGTCTGTCTGTCTCTCTCTCTCTCACTGTATATCTCTCTCTCTATCTATATATACGCATGCACACAACGCCCGGTAGATGTTTTCTTCGTCAGTTTATATCATCATCATCATCGAGCTAGGTTTTCCGTCACACTTGAACGCGCAGTCCTTGGAGCTATACCTCTCTGCACGTCTCCCCATCTCCTAGGGTTTATTAAACAGCTGCCAATTGCCATTGAATCTATCTCCCTCTCTCCTAGGGTTTCTTTGATCGACTGGACGATCAAGGTAAGCCCCGATTTTTCATTTAACTTCTTCAATTCAGTTTTGACATCTCCCAGGGTTTTCTAAATTACCCTCGAGAAACCATCAAAGGGTCGCAATTTCTGTGGTTAATTGACTTTTTACCTCTCCTAGGTTTTCAAATTATCCTCCAGAAATCATCAGAGGCTCGGAATTTTTTCTGGGTTTTTTGTATCCCTCGCTCGCGCCCTGAATGCAATTTTCTCTTCTAGGGTTTTTTATTTGAATAGTTTTGTGAAGCAATTTTCTCTTCACTGGTCTCTTTTAGTAATTTTCTCTCCAAGGGTTCATTTTGTTTGGTTCGGTTTTGAGGGTTTTGTCAGAAGCTAGAAGATCACTGGTCTCTTTAGGGAATTTTATACTACCGTTAGGCCTTAAGTGGCCATGGCATCGTACAGGCCGTTCCCTCCCCCACCGCAATCGACTTTCGGCCCGCCGCCCAATCAGAACCCTCTCCCGCCACCTCCAATGGCCCCACCGCAACCTCGTGCAAACCAGTATTCTCAGAATTGGGGTGGATCTTTCAGTTCTCAGAATTATAACCCTAACCAGTATTCTCAACATGGGGGTGGTTACGGGTCGTTGCCACCGCAGTATCAATACCCATTGCCACCGCCTCCACCCGAGTCTTCGTACCCGCCCCCACCACCGATGAACTTACCACCTGCACAGGGTTCGATGTACTACCCATCATCCCAATACTCCCAATTCAACCACCAGTCATTGCAGCAACCACCGCCTCCACCACCGCCACCTCCTTCCTCCCCGCCTCCGAGCTCTATGTTTCCTCCCCCTCCCCCGCCCCCTCCATCACAACCTCCATCTCCTCCACCACCCCCTTCAACAGCTCCAATGAGTGGTCGGGCAAAGGAAAGTAGAGGACATGGTGAAAAGGGGGCACCTGCGAAACAGCATAATAGGCCTCCTGTTCCCCCAATGGCAGTGAAGAAATCTAATGGGGGCAGGATTGAGACGGAGGAAGAGAGGAGGTTGCGGAAAAAGAGAGAGTTGGAGAAACAAAAACATGAAGAGAAGCAGAGGCAGAGTCAGCAGTTGAAGGAATCGCAGAACGCGGTGCTGCAGAAGACACAAATGTTGTCTTCTGGGGCGAAGGGGCATGGGTCGATTATTGGGTCACGGATGGGTGAGAGGAGGACTACCCCACTTTTGAGCGGTGAGAGAGCTGAAAACCGGTTAAAGAAGCCCACAACATTCATCTGCAAGTTGAAGTGAGTATTTACACCGATTTTGGATTTTTGGGTTTCTATCTGACCTATTTGTTTTCTTGATCTGTAAGTTCTATTTCATTAATGAGTCATGTTAATTGCCATGTGTCATGGAATTCCTTTAATGTTATTAACTAGATTGGGAATTTTTGAGGAATATTTATCAATTGTAATCTCTCAAGGATATGTAATTTCTCAAGGTGATATTTGGACCCTTGACAAAATATTGGAAACAAACTTCTTAGTTTGGTACAGACATTCAACTTGTATATCCATTTGCATCGAAACTAATGTGACTATTTGCTCATTCTGATTTTCCAGATATGTGGCTCTAAATTTCAGTACTTCACATTATTTCTCCGTTATAAGCTTTGAGACAAAGAAAGTAACTGCGTATTGATAAATTAGGGATCCTAGTCAATTTTTTTTGAGAAGTAAAAGATTATATTACCAAAAAGGTATTAAGAGAATAGAATACTGCCCGTATACAATAAAAGGCCACAAGACAAAAAGGGGCCCTATACACTTGCACTCCTATGCGACTGAAAAAGCTCAAATCAATCTAAAAATTGTCAAGAGATGGAAAACAATTATTCTTGTCCCAACTATACAAGCTATTTAACAAAAAAACTTTTGATTTCAATTAAAGACTTTTCAACCCCTTCAAAACTTCTTGAATTCCTTTCACACTAAATCACCCACAACGCCAAATCACCCACATCAAACAAAGAGAGATCATGGCCCAAACACGCTTCCTTCTTTTTCCCACTCGCATCTTTCCAAGCAATTAAGAGTTCCATGACACTTCCCGATACAACCCACTATATCCCAAACCAAGAGAAGACCAAAGTCCCTTTTGCACAGACAACACCAATTTACCATGATTCTTTGTTTCCAAATCAAGTTATCGATAGTAAGAATCTTGCCTTGAGCCGCGCGCCAAACAAAGAAACTCACCTTAGCGGAGCCGAGGTTTTCCAAATAGCTTGCTAAGAAAGCTTGATAATAGGATTTCACCCGAAAGGCTCCAAATGAAGATAAATTCCACCGCATCTCATCCTCCCCTTCTCCTATCCCCCGTGCACCATACACTCTAGAGAACAACGACATGAAGGCCGCCTCCTCCCGTTCACGCACATCTCTTCGCAAGCAGATATCCCAAACAGCAACCCCATTCTGGACATGGAGGTAACATAAATTTCTAAGGAATCTGAAGTCTCTTAAGTGGAACTGCCGATCCCATGCCCTGTGATTGTTTTTAGTAAATAGCCTTGTTCTAAAACAAGGAATTAATCGTCGATTAATCGCTGGCAGGGCCTATCCAATTAGGTCCGACTAACGATTAATCGCCGATTACTAATTAATATGCACTGATTGATCGCCGATTAATCCGATTGATCGCCGATTAATCGCTCGAAGGTGGCCGACCGCCCGACTAGCGCCTAGCAACTTTTAGAACATTGGTAAATGGAAGGTAATACCTTAAATCCGTTGCTTGACCCCCTTAATCTATTGTATAGAATGCTTTTTCTTTTTCCAAATAGGCATGTTGTTTTTTGTGCCATCTGTTATCAATGCTTTATTCTCATTGATTTTGGACGCATTCTAGTTTTGTTCAGAACTTATCATTTGCTATTCTTAAATGGTTTTTTAGTTCTCAGTGCATCTCAGGATATTCCTAATGTGTCTGTTACTTGATATGTTGCTGATTGATTAGTTTTCTATTTTTGTGCTCTTTGAAGATTCCGGAATGAGTTGCCAGATCCAACTGCACAACCAAAGCTTCTTTCTTTGAGAAGAGACAAAGATAGGTACACAGTCTTATTGAGATTTATCTGAGTAGCGAATAGATGCTTAACTTTTTCAACCTTATTGGTATCCGTGTATGTACCCTTCCACGAATTTGCGTGGTCACAGACGCATATATTTGTTTATCCAATGCATTATGTCTGAAAGGAGGAGTTACAAGCTTGTGTTCATGCCTGCTGATCTGAAGTTAGAAAGTGTTCTCTTGGTTTCCTCTTGTGGACTCTCTCCTTAAGGTGGTTCATTCAGTTGAACCATTGGAACTAGGACTCTAGGTTCTAATCTGCGATTCTGCATATAGAGGTGTTGCATGCAAAATGTGTAGCAGTACTTAATATATTGGGGGGGAGAAGAATACATCAATGTTAAGATAGATGTGCTGAAAATAGTAGATGTCTTTTCTTGTTTTGGGGGGAAGTTACCCCTTTGTGTGTCATTGATTTCATATGGAGGGTGAGAAATAGGAGAGCTTTGTGGGGCTGAAGCATCCTATTCGTAGTTTGAATTTCTTCTTTTCTATTCTCTTTCTTTTTTTGCCCCCATTTGTGCATGCTCCCAATACCAAAACCCTCACAAGCTACAATACTTCTAACTTGATTGTTTGTTTCTAAACTGGCACATGACATCGCCCTTAACTGGACATGGTACCACATGATCTATTTTATATGCTGCATCATGGAACTGTAATATCTGTATCAAACGCTGCAGGAATGTAAACACGTTATGTTCTGATTTAGATTTGAATTTCATGCTTTCTTTCATTGTCTTGATTCTATTGCAAAGCTTATGATCTGTATTTGCAGATTCTCAAAATACACAATTACGTCTTTGGAGAAAATGCACAAGCCTCAATTATATGTTGAGCCGGATCTTGGAATACCACTTGATTTGCTTGATCTCAGCGTATACAAGTATTGTCTCTTCATAACCTGCTTTTGGTTACATCAGCAATAATTTTTAGCAAAAAACCTGATAGAACTTCTTTCCTATGACTAGTGCTCCCAAGGGAGAAAGGTTACCCCTTGATCCAGAAGACGAGCTGTTGTTGCGAGATGATGATCCAGTGACCCCTGTCAAAAAAGATGGCATTAAAAGGAAAGAGCGGCCTACTGATACAGGCATGTCTTGGCTCGTTAAAACACAGTACATCTCCCCTCTTAGCATGGAAGCAACGAAACAGGTAATCTAGTATTACAGCGCCCTATAAAGTTGTTTCTTCTTGTTCCTTTTACAAATTGTTTTGAAATCCATATCATGGTTTTTTTTTTGCTTGGCATCCATATCATGGTTATTGCCAAACCATTTGCAGTCTCTGACTGAGAAACAAGCGAAAGAACTGCGAGAAGCCCGGGGAGGCCACAACATTTTGGAGAACTTCAATAACAGGTCTGTTATTTTCTACCATCTCCATGTGAAGTGAATATTAGCAGGGTAGATATGCAAACTCTGTGCTTCCAGTAAAAGATGTGCCATTCTTTTCCTAATTTTTTAGGGAAAGGAGAATCAAGGAAATTGAGGCTTCATTTGTGGCATGCAAGTCGCTACCTGTCCATGCAACAAATAGCAAGCTGCAGCCAGTTGAAGTTTTGCCATTACTCCCTGATTTTGAACGGTGTGGACATTATTTGTTGCATCTTTTGCCCTTAGCTCATAGCGTTTTAATTGTTCTTCTTAATCATATTTCACTGTGCATCATTTTCTTATACGTATTATATTTCTGCCAGGTATGATGACCAGTTTGTCGTCGCTACTTTCGATAGCGCTCCTACTGCTGATTCAGAACTGTACAGCAAGTTGGACAAATCTGTGCGTGATGCTCATGAATCTCAGGTAAGATATTCATGGGGGTGCTATGTCGCACAGACATGACATAAATGGAGCCCAACAATGTGATGATAATTGGTAGACTACAGGCACTTTATTGACCCGTCGTTCTCTTTACCCTAGTGTTTTTAGAACAGGATGCCAGAGCTTTGAAACCTCTTACAATTCAATCAAACGATGGTTGTTTTTTCTCCATATCTCGTTTCAAAGTATCAGGCCCCTTTTTAAATACCTCCTCACTCCCCTAAAAATTGAGTTTTTTCATGCGGGGTTGAGGGATTCTGTTGTTTGCTCATGTTGTCCCCTATGGAGATGGATTGATGCTGAGGGTTAACTTCTACAACCCCCATAGAACACTCATGCGAATGATGACTGGCCGCCACTTCCAAGTGCCCGCACAACATCATTCTCACGTGCCATCCTCAGATGTTTGCGCCGTTACTCATGTCATCATGTGCCATTTCTATGTGCTGGCATGCCACTGCATTTGCATGAAGTCATCTATTCTCCACTCCAAAAGGCCTAGGTTGGGAGCTTAACCTAGGATCTCTGCTCTGGACCGTTAGAAGGATAAGTGGTTGGGTACTAGAGTTGAGGATCGTCAAGGCTGCTTGGCGGCTCCTTTTTCGCGAATGGCTCAAGCTTGACCAGTCTTAGGACAGTAGGACAGAGGGGACGTTGACCAGAGCTCCTAACACTTTGGGGCTCGTATCATAGTGTGGTTGTGACACTTCGCAACATACTCACTGCGTCCCATTAGACAACTGCATACCCGGAATGGCAAGTGGTCAAACCAAGGGGGACACCATGCGTTCATTGGATGTTGCCAACATGCTGGGATCAACCTGCATATAAGAGGCCTCTCCATTAACGAAGCCATCAACGTGCCTGCCAAGCTTTTGCCATCTGATCTCCTCCCTCTAGAAAGGGAAAAAAAAAACCTGTGTCCCCTAAAGGTGCTGAGCTCTCACCTCAGCTCTTGGCCGTCTTCCCTTAAACGGTCTACTTTGGCCACCTCTCCTTGACTTGCACACACTGGCACTTTAATCTCATACTGGACTTTAACAATCAATCTTCTGGTTCTTCTGAAACCTCGAAGTGGGTCTTCATTTGATTCGCGGTATATAAAGTATATGTTTGAAGGTTCTTGATGCATAATAGTACTATTAATAATGTCCTACCGGTGAGATATACCTTTATAACTCAGTATTCCCGATACCAAAAATATAAAGGGAATGTTTATGGACTAGGTTAGCTCTTATGATAGCATTTTGTCTGAAGTTTGATGTATTTCGCATGATGCAGATTTAAGGTTAAGCATCATCTTCTGACGGATTAGCTGTGGTTCCCAAAAATTACTTGTGGCAAAATTACTAGTAAGAAATTAAGCGTGGTTTGGCAAATTGATTATGTTTAATAATTCTTCCTATACTCCCCAACAGGCCATCATGAAAAGTTACGTGGCAACAGGCTCGGACTCAGCTAAGCCAGATAAATTCTTGGCCTATATGGCACCATCACCAGATGAGGTACATTTAACTGTCACTGGAATTGGAAAAGCATATGGTGCGACATCGCATTTTAGGCTCTGGATGTCTGTTTGTTGGATCGACTCTTACTAATCATTTGTTATTCATGTGAATAATAACGGTGGCAGCTATCAAAGGACATGTATGATGAGAATGAAGATGTCTCATTCTCGTGGATCCGGGAGTACCATTGGGATGTATGTACCATATTGGTTTGGAACGTTGTTTCCTTAGTTTTAGTCAAAATTGCTATTGGAGTTATCCATTTTGCATGCATCAACAGGTACGAGGTGATGTTGCTGATGACCCGACAACGTATCTTGTGGCATTTGGTGAATCAGAAGCGCACTACGTGGTATGAACTTGGACAATGACTCATTTTCATTAATGAATTTTGTTTCAGTAAATCACTGCACTTTTTCTTCCCATTGCAATGCAGCCTCTTCCAACAAAGCTTATTTTAAGCAAAAAGAGGGCAAAAGAAGGAAAATCAAGTGATGAAGTTGAGCATTTCCCAGTACCTTCCAGAGTAACTGTAAGGCGGAGAGAAACTGTTTCTGCTGTGGAATTGAAAGAATCAGAGGTATGCTGCGGGAACATCTCTAGACTACTAAAGTTGGTGCCCCGGATGTTTGCTCTTTGATTTCTTACATTCATGCATTTTGATAGCCCATCTACTTTTGATGTTTGCAGAGTTACCCAGCTTCGAAAAGGGGAACAAAAGACGTTGAGGATGGCCTTGAGAGACAAGAGAAGGTTGTGGATGACCAAGACATGGATCACTCAAGCGAAGGAGAATACATGTCTGATTGATTTCTGGTTATGCCGGGTTTTTTTTTAAACACAGGACAGAAATAAGAGAAATGGATAGAAGTTAAAGACGGTTACAAACATTGTATGTAGGTATATTTTTTCATTTGTAGTACTCAATTTTCCCCAGCAATGACGTTTTGTTTTCTTTTTTTCTGGTTAGGTGATTCTTGACCAATTTCTTACAATGTAGTAGAACTTTTCCGGAGAGATGAATAGGGTAAGCAGTCTGTCTTTCTGTGAAAATGTAGATATTGATGGCCTTAAGCTTTGGAGCGTGACTGTATTTGAAATTTTTTTCCCGTATATGTCCAAATACTGCTCAAGACACCATCAATTCATATTGGTAAAATTGGCTCCTTTCTCCAAGTCACAGTAGATGAACATCTTACAAGCACCCTTACAAGTTTCGATTGACCTTCATCATGTGCATGCCCACAAAACCAAATGAGCACTAGACAGGCCAAGGGAGCAATACAAAAACCACGAACTCACAACTTACAAATTTAAACAATTTTCTCTTAACATTACACCCTTTGCAAATGATCTTTGCATATCCATTGTAAAACTTTACAATGGACAGTACTTTACATGCTCGAAAATTGGAAATAAACTCATCACCAATGTCAAAAGTTGTTTCTCACAATGGACTGACCACTGAGAAATATGACTGCGTTTTCTACTTTTGGAAAACTTAATAAATTAGGTAAAATTTAAAAAAAAAACTGATTTTGAAGTTATTAATCAGCTAAAAAACAGAAGATAATAATCTATTGTGGGCTGAGCTTTGCACAAAAACATGCAAGTAGATATGGTACAGCTAAATGGTACACAACTCAACTTGTCAAGTCTAATGCTGGGGGGATGCTTTGATGTTTCATCTGAAGGTATCCACAACCGATGTCGCCAAACCCCATCCAAACGAAAAATAGTCGCAGTGATCCACACTGACACTGCTATGTACATGTCAGATGGAAAGGCACGAGACAACTCGTAAGCCCACTTCATCTTTTTGCATGCATCTGCATTATCATATCATATTGAAAGGATAGGTCATTCAACAAATCAAAACTATGGGAATCAATGTTACAAATGTAGCGACAAGAAATGGACAACTTAAGGAGCCCATGGCATTTTCTATGTAAAACGATTTCAGAAGACTTGCTGGCTTGTTTTATTATTTTTGGTCGACCCCAACAGAAAATAGCCAATAGAAGATAATCAATAAACAATAGAAGGATTCCTATAAAAATTAAAACAGAAGTTAACATACAAATGCTGAGGACTATCGACACTATGGCTGATTGACAAGGAGATTGCACACCTATGCAAGTAGGCCTATTAGCTCTCAACCGGATAAGATGTGAACTGCTACTATGGAGCAGGTCTTGGCACTCAACTGTGGGCCTGTGGCACAATTAGTTCAAATTGGGGGACTTGGGACACACCTCAGCCAGCTCCAAGATACTGTTACACGGACTATTCTAAATGAGTGAAGTACTTGTGGCATACGCTAAGGTAAACTATAGAATACGTTCACATAAACTATACGTGCATGTTCCTCCTTCCATTTCGCAATTTTCTTACTTATGTGTACCCCTTATTTCAAGATTATCATGGGCCAAGTAAAACAAATTTTCTCAGAATGCATGATCTAAAATATTTATTACAAGGGAAACATAACGCTATTGAGGCGGAATGCTTAGGGTTTGATTAATTTTGATTGTGAGAGAACTCATTTTAGGACGTCAAAGTTCTTATGTATTACATGTCAGCGTTTGTCCTGCATATACTTACCAATGGCTCACTTTTAACTCTATTCACATTGAGATATACTTTGTAGCCGATAAATATCCCAAATATTCAGGAAGGTTCTTTATTTCTTACTTACCCATCCCTTGATGAACTCTTCTATGCTTTCTCAATATTGAAGACTCCTAGACGCAATTGTTGCCCTGTTGACCAATGGAAACAAATGTCAAATTTAATCTTGGAGAGAAGGTCAAACTAGTTTTAGAAAAACAACTATATAGATTTTGAATCCTTAACCATGCTTGCCGACATCTGACAGCTTCTTGCCGTACAGCTCGTTTTGGATCATCAAGAGCATTTGATATAGCTCGTAGCACCTGAAAATTAACATGCACAAACTCACGCACAAGAGAGAGAGAGAGAGAGAGAGAGAGGGAGAGAGAGAGCACTTTATAAGGCCCTAATACGAATGCATATCTTCTGTTCAATTATGGAAAGAAGGTTTAAAAAACCCACTAGTATTCCAAATTGAGCAAACTGAGAAAATATGAAACATTGAATGGGTGATAGATGATTCACTTGAAACCTGTGATCTCATGGGATATATCCTTGTATGGGGCAGTGCAGACATCGCAACAAGACACTGAATCGCTGTCTCCCGAACAAACTGAACGCAGGAAGTAAATGTTTCAAATGTAACACCAAGCAAAATTAAGTCCCAGCTAAAACAAAAACTCGAGTTCCTATGCAGAAGTCTTATACCATCATATGGGGGTAGGAGATAAGCCCAAGAAGGCGAGTAATAATGATATATGCATTCTCCACCACTGCTTCTTGTCCTGCATGTATGAGTCAAAGAAAATTTGTCCTAAGACTTGCCTGGACATTCAATGTTTAGAAACTAGCAAAAAAATGCAAGAAAAAGCAAGAATCTTATGAATGCATGGTAATTATCTTAAATGTTGATAACTCCCACCTAAAAATGGTTAATATTGGAAATTGACTTGGAGCATACCGTGGTTATCCAGAATTGAGTAAGTAAATCAAGGGTTATGTAGTTGGCTAAATATGTTTCCGGCTAATTTAAGGATTTTACATTTATCCAAGATCATGTGTGGGCCAGGTGGCTGATATCAATTATATAGGATTACTTTATTGTTTGATAGAATTTATATGGGTAGTTTTGATCCCGTGCATCACAAAACGGTAACCTTTCGCACTTTAAAGAATCTCTGACTTGGTCAACTTACGTTTTTTCGGGTATCTCAAAAGTCAAAACTTTATTGGGTTTAGAACACCCTAGAGGTCAAACCATCAAAGTGTGTTAGTTCCTCGTTCGTGAGAACTCGCCTAGCTACTACTTTGACAGTCCTGGGAGCCCTGTCACGTGGGTACAATTTACTTAAGCTCTCTATTCATCAGGAGAGTTGCCATTCAACGTGTAGGAGACCTCTCTCATGTCAGTTACCCAAATGGCTGGAGACTATTATGTCCAACAGCCACAGCAACACTTCCCAGTTGGAGTCATTTTCTATATCTTGTTGGTTTACTATTTTTCAGGGCTTTGTAAGACTTTCAAACCAGAGTCGATGCTAAATTTTAAGAAACCTAGAATAATCAAAGAATCCAACTCCCATGCTCCTCCTATGGATACAACATAATTACTCTAGGTATAAGAAACAAATATCTAAAATGAGCATGGGTGGCCCAAATAATACTTTAATCACTTAACTCCTAAGACACATTGCCCATGGCTACAAAATGTCATTGATTCCACTCTGCATACTAAACTCTCCTTTCCGTCTTTCATAAGTTTTTTAACCCTGAAACAAGAGCATATGCACATACAAACGGAAAAAACTGAGAAGAGTCTTAAAACAAAGATATGGCCTTACCAGTGTTGTCCGTCAATATTGCAGATAATACCAACAGGACACTGTATATTACCTCCGAATTAGAAATATCCTCACTTAACATTGATAAGCTATCCACTAATAAGGGGATGAGCTGCAAAACACAAAGATGCTATTTGTCACATCAGAATCAACAAGGGGAAAAAAAAAAGACTTTGAGTAGTAAGTTTTGAGTCTCTCCAGTGCCAACCTTCTTAGCTTCACTCAAGATGGCACTATGTGGAGTATCGGATATAATGTGTGCAAAGGCTCGATACAGCATGGATCTGAGATCATTTAGCAATTTAAGTATATCAAAAGTCATAAACACTGCATCAAACCAAGGACTAGGGCTTTCAAAAAACCAACTTTACAAACTCTACAAGGTCGGTGACTAAATAGTCATGTTTTACCAGCAAAGCTAAGCTTGAATCTGGTTGATCAAGATCCAAGCAGATCAATCAGAACGGATTAAATTATCCTCTAGTTCAGCAAATGACTTGAACAAATTGAAAGCATGACAAATATCAAAATACACAGGGTTCAGACATGGTATTTGTTGGAATGATTTTGCACGCTCTAGTAATATCAGAATCCTTCTTGGCACGTATAACCACGTACTCACTACTCAGTACTAGTAAAATGTTTGTGAAATTACCAAATGATTTATATGGACAACACTCAGCAGCGACGCTGTTTGGATGATGCTCAACAACTTATAAATAGAAATAGAACGCGGTAGACGAGGCAATGTGAATGGACATGTGCAATGTGAAATTATGTAGACGAGGCAGCAGTGTAGTGAATCAATGTTAGACTTTAAAGCTGTATATGCTAAGTGGATAAACAAACATTACTATGCCAGATGAAGGGAAAAAAGTAAGTAATTAAGAATTATCAGAATTCAATAGTAAACATAATCAACAATCTGGGGCAGGATTTCAAGTCTAGCTGGGAAACATTCAATGCCATTCGAGTTACACGAAAATAGAAGTGAGCCAAAGATGTAGAAAGATAACATAATATGTGTTGAGGGCGCTAATGATTATCAACTACAAGGCTTGGGAATGTCCTATGCTATGCCTCATACCTTGTGATTGATGAATTAGACTTCACCACTGAAGATATCAGAACCGGCATCATGGTAGAGAAAAAGCGTTGCTTATAGAGCGGTCTAATAACTGCATGAAATCTTCTGTTCAAACAAGCTTCGGAATCACTCATAAGAACATGGAATGCATCTGCTGCAGATTTCATAAGAGGAACCACATCCTCCTCATCACTGTCTTTAATCGGATGCTGCTTCAATGACAAGGCCGCACTATCACTGTTTGACAGTAAACAACTAAAAATCGTCATCGTTATATCTTTAACTTTTTCATGACCTCGCATAAGCAAACCTTTTCCCATCCATGCCAGTCCAACAATGGCATGGACTTGAAGCAAGCTACTGCTTAAATTACTAAGTCTTAGTCCACTACTACCAATCTCACTGCCATCACTCGTTCCACAAAATCTCCTTAGACCACTGTCGTCCGGAGTCCACACACTACTGCTAAAGATTATATCCAATGCTGCTTCTAAACTACAAACATCAGAGGTCTCCATTCCGTTGCTTTTTAGAGGTAGTTTGTTAACCATGGAACCCAGAGCCTGAGCTGCAGGAACATGACCGCTGAGGAGGGTTGTCAAAAATATTTGCACTATAACTTTTACATTTGGGATGCGTGTTTGAGGACGAAGAGCTATGATAACTGAAGCAAACAATGAAACTATCCACTTGTCTCTACACGGAAAACTATTCAAACCATGATTATGCTGTGAAGCTTCAAGTTTGCTTGGATTGACACCAGATATTGACTCCTCTGATGGGAAAGTAGCACTTGAGAAAAGTACATTTAAGGCTTTTTGAATAATGATGCTTTGACTTTCCTCTGAACATTTTGCAACGGCTAGCTTCACTGCTGTCATTGTTGCATCAAGAAGCTCCTAAATGCATGCAAGTATATAGTCAGCACTCAGCAGCACTAAGAAGTACGTTACAATAAAGTAATCAATTGTTGAAGATGTCTAACGACGTGAAAACAAACATGAAAACAGATCATATGAAAATTAGACAACAAAGAGTAAGAAAATTAAGTACATGAATATGGTCAGTGTTCTTACATTTTCCTGCAGGCCAATGTTGAAATCAGTGTTCTTAGCAATGTGGTCCCAAATATCTACAGCGAAGTGGAATGGGAATTCCTCATAACCTCCAATTTTATCAAACCTAAGTCCATGCCAAGAAGTATTGCTGATCATAATAAGGTGAAATAGAAAACAATAGTCTGCTGACTTGCAGAAAGAGTAGAATGGTTAGAAACAGAAAAAAGAAAACAATAAGAAGCAATCATGAAAACACCCTATCCCTCTTTGTTCATGTTCAAGCATAGCCCCAAAATTTGGGACTCAATAATTAACTCCCAGCTACGCATTCACCATCTGACTATTATTTAGAGAAAAAGGGGAATGACAACTCCCTACCTCTCTATTACATCAATGAAAGAGCAGAAATCATCAGGTGAGCATGCAAGCTAAAAAATTTGGGTGAGAAAGAAGTTATTGGTTGAAAAACTGTACACTAATCAGTTTTCTGGCACGATTTTTAAAATATATCATAAATTCATAATATTCAAGATATCCATGTATCTTTAGGACTGGCTAAAATGAAGGGTACACGCAGGGTATCAGTTTTTCCGCCACGAAGTTTGAGATTGTTACTTGTTAATATTTTGATGACAGGACTTCAGCCACCTCAGGATTCCCTCACTCAAAGACTTCAACATTTAGATCATACAATCCCTCTGTTCTGTTTTTGAAGCCTGTCCTGTGGGTTGGTCTCTCTATGTGCAAGAGGGGTACCATCCGAGGGAACTCCTGAGAGCTTGATACACATCATATTCGTCCATTTCTACCAGACGAGATCTTTCTGTAGATCGTGACACACCAACAAAGCCTCAATAGACAACAGTCCAAAAATTTGTGTTTACTCCCTTGCCGTTGAACATACACAAAATCTAGCAAGTGGAGGAAAAAAAAAAGAAGTTATGCAAATCAAATAATAGACAAATCAATAGCTTTATAACAACATGTGAAGTAATCAAAAGAAAACACTGAGAAGGACGGCAGAGCCTCAGCAACTAGTCTCTAGAAGTACACAATGAATGAGAATAAGTGCAATATATGTTTCGAAGAGACTTGCATACCATGGAAGCAACTTATTAGATAAACATTCCAAAAGCTGAACAGCAGACTCAGCTGATTCGATGTTTCCGTGTACCTAAAGATGCAAAATGTCACATTAGATTGAGAAACTAGCATGGATAAAAGACTAATTAAGAGCACAAACAATGCACTGTCCTCGTTTAAGTTAGCAACACAAAAAGAAAAGAAAACACACAAAATTTGCCATTTGGAGAGGACCGTAAATGATGTCCCAATAGAACCATAATTTCCAGTCAAACAGGAAGGAGATAAGCAGTCAGACATACTAAAGCATCAGATAATCTGTCA
Organism: Rhododendron ferrugineum; assembly: GCA_025642025.1. Taxonomy (NCBI): domain Eukaryota; kingdom Viridiplantae; phylum Streptophyta; class Magnoliopsida; order Ericales; family Ericaceae; genus Rhododendron; species Rhododendron ferrugineum. The sequence goes on from JAOTQK010000023.1 coordinate 24,272,883, forward strand.
AATACGGCCTTTTCCAGCCCTTGGACAATAGACAGCATAAAATTCAGGCCTGTTGGACCAATCTCAGAAATTGCTTTGAGTTTGAGAGATAAAGGCATGGTTGAATCATTGGAAGACAGCAACAATACGATCCTTTCTACAACAAGACCCTTAAAGCATGTTGCCTTGTCCGAATCATGATGAGTATCAACAAATGAGGCAATTTCCACCAATGCCTTCAATGACAACTTCCACAAAAGTCCGTTGTCAAAATTCAAAGTGATGATCGACATCAACCTCGTCAAAATACTTTCAAATATCAATTTTGGCACAGGTAAGAAGCTGCCAGGAAATGTGGCCATAATCTGCAGACCCCTCACTGTAATTTGAGAACAAAGGGGGTAAAAAAAGAATCAGGGAATTAGCTTCCAGGAAATGTTGCCAGAATAAGAAATTATTAGACTTGCTCATCAGATGTTAATAATTATCAGTAAACACAGAGATTCACTAAACCCTTTTCCATGTTATGCAGAACCATTTACCTCCAGAGTGAACATAGGCATTCTGACTTTCTTCATCTGCAGTTGTTACTAAGGTAAAACTGAAGGCTTCAGTTAATGAGCGGCAAAAACTCTGAAGCATGCAGCTCCATGTCTCATGTGCAGACACAGTTGTTGAAGTTCGTCCTTCAGAGCCCAAAACCAAACATCTGCAAGCAGTGAGGAGTTCAATGCAGAGATATAAGGCTCCATAATCAAGTCTTCCAGAAAACTTATAACCATCCTCCAGCTGAATATCCCCACAAGAACCTGAAAGCCTCAAAGTGTCCATTAAGCGGAGGAAGAAGATCTCAAACACTCTATTGCAGGAGGCAATGGAAGCCCTGGCAGAAACAGATAATATTCGACCAACTGCATGTAGCTTCTTCTTGTTTGGCATAGGAATATCCCCATAATTCTTAAAAGTAGTGATGGAGTTGATAGTCAAGTTTATTTCTTCATCACCAACAATCAAACTTAAGAAGGAGCCCTCATTTTGCTGAACAACCTTTTGCAGAAGTAGGAGAGCTTCTGTTGCAATTTGATTCCCCTGAAAACCCATATCATCCACTGGTTCCAACTCCAGAGATGAAATTAACTCTAATGAATTAAATAGTGCATCTTTTAGTGAAGCCCAAAGAGTTTCAGCATGTTGTGCCATCCTCTCTGCTCCATACAACACACTGCAATAGCTAAGATACCTCAAAGACTCAACCTGTGGGCATATAAAGTCACTAACGAAATAGGCATAACTAGTTTTCTGGTGATATCTAAATATCTTAATAGAAACCCAAGCAGTAGAGATGCATTTTGTTGATACCAACCTTGGTCGATGGCAGAGTAGAAGAAAGTTTTTCAAGAAGCAATGGAACGGCAAATGGCTCAAAAAGAGGTGTAGAAGCGAACGCCAGCTGGTAGTTAAAAAAAAAAATTAATGCAAAAAACGAGAAAGGAATATAGCTTTACGGTGTGCATTAAGGAAGCCCAACAAAAGCAGTGGAATGAAGCCTTTCTGACAGCCTAAGATCAGAAGAATCTAGGCTTTAGCTTTCAAAAACTTTCACCAAATGACAGTCTTCCTTCATCACTCAAATAAGTGTATCGAAACATAAGTGTATTTTTGGTACCTTTCTGCATAGACTGCGGGAAGATTATAAAATAAACTTCAAGCGTAGGCAGAATATCAGGAAAAAAAGAAAGGAAAAGACAAATTATGTACAAGAGCTGGGAGAAATTTACATACCATTAGTGCCCTTGACAGCTCATCCCTTTTCACCTCAACTTCATCTCCTTTTGGCTTTTAGAAATAGAAGAAAGGTAAACATCGAGTGTAAGATGTGAATAAAAAGATCATATACTACTCAATAATCCCTAGAAAGAGAGAAAAAGATTCATATGCGAAATGAAGAAACGAATAAAAATGTATGTGTTCAAAGCAACAAACAATAAATTATTTATCTAAAACCCTCTTAATGGTAATATACAAACGTTAAACTATTTATACGCCACACTCTTAAGATCACACGAGAAGAAGTCCGTTTCTGCACTTACCAATAGTTGACAGCGGGGTGAATTTGTTGTAAAAGCATTTCAACACGAGATTATTGCAACAGAAATACGACAAGGTTGCCAAGTGTATTAAGGTCAAACCTGGGAAGCCATGCATTTTACCTACAATGTTTTTGGTTTTCCATTCAGGTTTGGCGGTTCTTCCTTGCATACCACACCACAACCTTGATTCTAAACTAGCTTACTTAGTAAAAGATAATTTCCAACCCAAAATTAAACAAATAAATCATCCTACATAAAACTGGGAAGTTAGAGAACAATCACACTTCAATTACAAGGAAGAGTAAAGAAAATTAGTACCAGAAATCTTTGTTTTCAGTTAACAAAGGAACATTGTGCAAAATTTAGTCTCCATCAGACTACATAAAGTTCTAGAATTCATCCAGATGAATGCATATAATACAAACAGACAAGCAAAGACGACACAATAAAAGAAAACTGGCATTCAGTTGTCTTACATGTGTAAAATGAATAGGGAAGTAACTTCCCAAAATTTCAAAAAGCTCCTCTGCAAAACTTGCAAGTGGACCAGATGGATCTGGAAATATTCGAGCCAATAATTCCACAATACGGAATGTGATCATTAGACACTGTGGATCCTTTTCCCCATCAATCGCTTCACATATTCCATGGACAATATTATCATCCTAAACAGAAAAGAAATAAGAGTTATAAGAGCCAACTAAAAAGTGTAAGACTTAAAAGCTAAAGGATGAGGGTTTTGACAAGCGCCCCAAGGGAGGGGGAGGGGAGACAAGAAGAGTCACTGTGGAAGCAACAGCAAAGGAAAAGAAATCACTGTGAAACAACAGAAACGCTTGAAAAGAAAAGTGGAAGAAGTCCCACACGATAGGCAATAATTACGAGTTGGACATACTGACATAGAGGTGCATACACGAGGGGGGGGGGGGGGGGGGGGGGGGGCGGGGGGGGTGTCAGAAAATTATAAACACAGATTCGACGGTATCATACACACAGATGTATCTTGTGATGGATCCAAAGAAATGAATGAGAAGACAGCCGAAATGTAAATGCACTCAAATGCATACTTCGGTGGCTACAGACTTCCTTCAGATGGTTAATTACACAACTAGTTATAGGCCTAAAAACTGTTAAAAGTACAAAGAACATAATCAGATGATGATTAAAGGATCCTGACTGTGCGGTTAAACCCGTAACTCTTCTGTTTCTGCCTCTTTCCTCTCATACAATTACCCTTATTGAAAATATAAGTCTTAAAATCAAACAAAGGCAACTAATCGCTAAGATCATTTTTCTACAAACACCAAATTGCAGGGAGGCAGGATTGAAGAAATACCAGTGCCGCAACCACGTCAGGATAGCGATCGAATAGGCACTCCAGAAGTTCATAGCAGAGCTGCGAAACCGTTCAGGTAGTAAAAAGGAATGGAAAAGAAGTCCACAGTAGTATCAAATAAACATGGTAGCTCTCTCTTCCCAAACGGAAGTAATTAGCAAACATGTTAGCTCTCTTTTCTCCATACAGAAGTACTTAGTAAACACGGTAGCTCTCTTTTCCCCTGTACACATGCCCCCTCCAACCCCATCACCAAGCCACTTCTTCATTTTTAGAAATTCAAAAATTGTAGCATTTGTATAAGCAATAAAATTACCAAAGAAGCCATCATCAACAATTGGCAAGCAATCAGTTATACCTTCCTATCATGTTGCCCCAAGGATTGCACCTGCAAGTTTACTATATAGGACTGGGCAACTGCTCTTGCTTCGTTAATAGTGACCATTCCAACATTACTTTTCCTCTTCATCAATGCCAAGCAACCAACTAGTGCACCACGCAAAGCCTTCCAATCTGCCTGATATAAATACAATATCAAGTACGTTTATAACGAACACATCGTAGATGTGGAAACATTAGCCTTACCATAAATTTAAAATGCTTAAAAGTAAAAGCTACATGCTACAGACAAAATACACACCAATTTGAGTGCAAATTTTAAATCTATATGCAAATGTACATATGATGCGGATAGATGAATGCTATATATTGAACAGCACTTTATACTTTTTCAAGCCCTCTTAAAGAAATAACTAGAACTTCTAAAGATCCAGATCAAGGATTTCATAAGACCATAGGAAATAAAGCAACTAGAGAGGTCCAACTGGAACCTTCGTG
>JAOTQK010000023.1:24287438-24304357 GCA_025642025.1 Rhododendron ferrugineum
GATCCATAGTGATAGGAAAATTATTTGCGTAAGCACATGATTTTTGAGCTTGAAATTGCCTTCTTAAAAAATAAGGATTTTTTTTCCGTTCTGGAACGGAGTTCGTAGCGCCAATCCAATCTTCAAATTAGGGGTGATTTCGGTTCGGGGTGAAATTTCCAAAGACAGATTTGGTTCGGTCCAAATATTTTTAGGACCGATCCCGATCGGAGTTTAGTTCGGTTCGATCGGGTATTTCGGTCCGACCGAAATATAAAATTTCTATTTAATTTAAAATATATAAAATATATAGTCGATCGGTTCGGTTCGGTCCGACAAAAAATTACAGGAAACCAAGGCTGAACTGATTTCAGTTCGGTTCAATCTGGTCTGAAAAAATTCTGGCATCACCCCGACCGAAAACTGAACCAATTGGTCGGTTTTTTCGGATTTTGTAACACCCCAACTTCAAATAACTTCTCGAGTAGAAGTTCTGTCCGGATGAGGCGGCCATCGCCAATTGTGAGTCCTACCGAACATTCACTGCAGTAATGTTCGTCTTGTGGGTATGCAAAACAATATATCCACGCAAAAAACAGTTTGATCGGACATCAATAGCTTGAATTTTGGTTTATAAAACATACGGTCTGATTCTGTCACTAGTTTTTAAGTTAAACTTTTCATGACCATCTATTTTATAAATCAATATTTAATTTTTGATATAGTTATTGATGTCCGATCAATTTGTTTTTTTGCATGTGTGTACAATTTTGAGAGCCCTACAAGATGAACATTTCAAATTATTACAATGAACGTGCAATGAAACCCACAATGAGTGGCGGAAACCATGAGCACCCGTTAAGAAATAATTCAAACTCTTATCTTCTCAAAGAGTGAGAATGACCAAAGCTCTGATCTCCGTGATAGTGGCGGCACTTGTGCTGTTTCCGACGGGACCTGGGTTCGAGCCACGGTACCCCCTCTCTCTCTCCAAAGAGTGAGAATGACTTTCCAACCAATTGATAATTCTAATATGCATAGTTGCATACTTTTATTTAGTGGGACCCAAACGAGAGATGGAACGGAGGGTTGGTTTGGTGCAACAAATTTTAATGGAAGGGGTTTACGTTCTCCTAATTAAGTTATTAGTTCTCAAGTTCTATCGGTTTCTTTGGAGTTTGTTCGTGCAAAACTTTGCTTTGATTTTAATTGGGTTCCCAAAAAATGGACAGCAAGATTGGCCCATCAAAATTAGTCGAGGCGTACGTAACATAAACACTTAAGTTGTACACATGCAAATGGGATATACTTTGAGGAGATCCAAATGGGATACTTATCCATTTGTCCTATTATCCTCTAAATGAATCCGGACGCCATCTTTGCCTAAGGGGACAAAATCTTTCACTTCGCACGTCAACAGTTTACAAATGGTGGGATAAAGTGACGGATAAACAAAGAACACATAACTATTCCGATCGATCAAAAAACAAAGAAACATAATTCCAGAGAGAGAGAGGGAGAGAGAGAGGGAGAGAGTTGTGTAATCATGCCAACAGAAACCTTCTTCAGCGAGATCACAATCCCTCACCAGAAGACCCACGATCAAAACCTCTTGTTCCCGGCAGTCTTGTCTCCAAAAAACAACGTTAAAGTGCTCAACCGCGACGACGTCGTGGAGGCCATCAAAACGCAAAAGCCGGGGCTCGAATCGCTGCTGCACAAGAGCGGGGCCGTTCTGTTCAGGGGATTCCCCGTCACGACGGCTCCAGAGTTCAACGACGTCGTCGAGGCTTTCGGATTCGAGGAGTTGCCGTACGTGGGCGGCGCTGCCCCGCGGACTAACGTCGTCGGGAGGGTTTTCACGGCCAATGAGGCCCCGCCTGATCAGAAAATCCCATTTCATCATGAAATGGCTCAGGTACTTATTTTTAGAACAGTGCTACGGACTCGGATGTTAGGCACACGAATTTGCGTGTCTGTCGGGAGGGTTTTCCCTATTTCGGTTTCTTTGGCAAGAAAACTAAGATCCTTTCAGGGGAATTAAGGTGACTTTCCGCTTCTTTTTTTTTAATCTTTTTCAAAAAAAAGATAATTTCAAGCTCAAATATAATGAAAATGAAAAATAATTTTTTTTGCACCGTTTTAAAAGATCTTAATGAAATCTATCTATCAAATAAGATCCATATTGGTAAGAAAATTATTTGCATAAACACATGATTTTTGAACTTGAAATTACATTCTTTTTCTAAAAGTTTCTTTTCCAAGAAACTGGAATGGAGTAATCACTTGAGCCTAAGTTAAGTATTACCTATTTTTTATACGTCAAATTCAATTTTCTGGTTAGTAGTTTAGTTTAGTTTTGGTAGTGGGTAGAGAGAGAAATAAGGTAATGATTGGAAAGAGGGGTAATGATTGAAGAGATATAGAGAGAGAAATGAAATTAATAATTGGAGATATAGGGTAATGATTGGAAAAAGATATAGAGTAATGATTGAAAAACAAAACTAAACCTTTAGATAAATTACAACCGAACATAGCATTCATATTTCCTACTACAACAATAATACCTGTGACACAGGCAATCTTACTCATGTCGTCCGATGAATGTTAATTTCTTATTGCATTTGTACGATCCATGAGCATTAGACGACTCTAGATATACATGTGCCTAGAGCCATACTATGCAAGTGGATCCGATAGTGTATTCGCAAGATCCACGGGTATAAGATGGTCTGATTGTGTCCGGAGTCATATGTAAGTAGTTCCCTCAGCGCCGTCGTCGGACTCTTCGTGCATCAAATAGTTGTGGGTGTCCAAAGCCCTCCAACACGTGAGTCCCTTAGTGTATTATATGTCCAGAGTTATCCGATGCATGTGGGTTAGTCCCCCAAGGTATTTGGATGCCCTAGTCCAAATGGTGGAATAGTGCCCTACAAAATTTTTCTAATTTAAAAATAATAAACAGAAATACTTTTCTATATAGTATAATTTTCATTCATACTATTCAATATGGTAAATATTTCGGCCTTAATGGCTTGTGCAGTTGCAATAATATTCAGTGAACTCAGGTTTGAATCACAGCAGCCCCAATTTGTGTGATAGGAGGATTTTTTTTTTTTTGGCAAAAATATACTACAAAAAAGTACCCTATCAAGATTTGTACCTAGGCATCATATGTGAAAGAGCAAACATTTTAGTATTGAACCACCAAAAGAGTTTGTATTATAGTTACACACAAAAAATATATATATTTATTTAGGAATGGGTGCCTCATTTTTGGCCCAAAATGTGGAGGCTCAAGGCGACGGCCTCTTGAGCCTCCCCATTGGACCGGCCCTGGTCAGTCCACGTGGAACCCTCGCGCATCAAATAGTCCGGATGGGTGTTGCCGTCCGATCTCGGTGGGGTCCACATGGACCACATGCTCCACATAACTCCGTGCGGAAGCATCCGGCTCTGTGTCCCCTAGCAATACATGCCGGAAAACTTCTCCAATAAATTGAATGCCATACTCACTCCGCGTTTTGCGAACAGGTACCGACATTCCCATCCAAGTTGTTTTTCTACTGTGAAGTAGAACCTGGAAAAGGGGGAGAAACCCCAATTGTCCTAAGCCACATCGTATACCAGAGGATGAAAAAGAAGTACCCAGAATTCGTGGAACGATTGGAAGAGCATGGATTGATATACGCTCGAGTGTTGGGAGAAGATGACGATCCTTCATCGCCAATCGGCCGCGGTTGGAAGTCCACTTTCCTGACCAAAGACAAGGGCGTAGCGGAGGAAAGGTTTGTTCAATTGTTTCATCCATTCCCTGGTTTTTATTCCTGAATCCTGATCTTTTCGTGATATGGGTATTGCTAGTTAATCTCAAAGCTTTGGAATCAAGGAATCTAGAGATTCCTAATGTTCAAGCAGAGCCTAATACCAATACCAAGAAAAGAAGTTGGTTTCTGCCTTAACCCTGTATCAAGGGTCTGGAAACTTATTTGCTCTGTTTAACAATTTTAGAGCTGTTTGTTTGACGGGATTAATAATGAAGTATAAGATATGTAACCTCATCGGGCTAATTTCTACAGGGCTGCCAAACTGGGTATGAAATTGGAGTGGGAAGAAGATGGATCAGTGAAAACAATAATGGGTCCAATCCCAGCAATCAAACTCGACGAAGCCCGCCAACGCAAGATTTGGTTCAACAGCATGGTGGCTGCCTACACGGGTTGGGAAGACGCCCGGAATGATCCCGTTAAGGCCGTCACCTTCGGAGACGGGAAACCTTTGCCAGCCGATATCATCTACGACTGCCTCAAAATCCTCGACGAGGAGAGTGTTGCTGTTCCTTGGCAAAAGGGTGATGTTCTGCTGCTGGATAACTGGGCTGTGCTGCATTCACGGCGGCCGTTCGACCCGCCTCGCCGTATACTAGCTTCACTGTGCAAGTAACGAATTCCAAATGAGGTTCACAATTTGTCTAGTACAGTACATAAACTTGGAAATTGTTAGTTACTATAACTGAGCTTGTATGGGCTTCAATATGTTTGTTGGGTTTTTATTGTAGAGGTAACAAACAAGGTGATCATAAACGTCTCCTGCGGATCTTTTGCAGTGTAATTAATGCTAGGAACCTGTTTTTTCATAGCATTAAAACTATGTTTACATCCGGTACGAAAGGAATAAGAAGTACTCCATCCGTCTCTTTTCAAGTGTTTGCCTTTTCCATTTGGGTTTAATCCCAAAAATAAGTGTCAATTTCCAAAAGTGAACGGGTAAAACTTGATACAATTTCCCTTTTACCCTTCTTTTGAGTGTTGAAGTACATAGATTCCGAAGAATCACATAGAAATGCTCAAGTGTATTTTACAAAAGTTGATATTTTTAGAGTAATGGCATTCCCTTAAAAAGTTCGAATTTTCGATGATAGATACTTATAAAGGGACAGGTGGAGTAAAAAAGTTGAATTTCCAGTGATAGGTATTCCACTTAAAAGGGATGGAGCGAGTACTAGAAAGCAAGCTTTTCTGCTATAGACACGGCATTTGTTGCTATTCGATGATAGAAAGTACAACCTTCCAACTTACTCCAGTATGATATCAATTACGGATTACCAACATTCAAACTTCCAAATCCAATCTAGGGTTCAAAAGGGATCAAAATATAAACTCTTCCAAGTCCATTTTCTATAAGAACAGAGGGAAACAGTAGTTTCAGATGCCTATCAACAACAACAACAAAAACTGTAGTTTCAGATCAAGAGATGATTGGAAAAGAGAGGTTCATCAACTCCCGTCATTACACCTCATATGATATCAAAATTGTACCAACACAAAGCGGGTCTAGAAAGGATACATCACGAAATGAAAGAAATATAGAACGATGAATTACACGTATGAACACCACAACACAAAACACTTACGGTCGAACCTCTATGCAACTATACAAACACAAACTACACAGGTCAGAAGAGATACTAGTGGAAACAAGGGGAGAAGGGTGTTGAATCTTGAGGGTTTGCTTACAAAAAATAAGGGTAGAAAAGGAGCACGTCAAAAGCAGCAGGATTCCAATGGGTATGTTCACCATCACCTATCGTCCTTGAACAAGCCCACTGAATACTTGGCTGTTCCCAGCTAGAGTTGCTTCCCACTCCACGGAGGTCAAAAGGATTTGAGACAAGGAAATCACAACTTGCTTCATGTCTGGCCGCAAAATGGGATCATCGTCAACGCATTGCTTCGCCAGTGTGGCCACCTACATCGACAAATAGAACAAAGAGGTCAGAAACCACATTACAACCTCAAACATTGAATACAATAGAGTACAAATGTTTGTTTGTTTCCAGCATTCCTCTATAACGGTATTCAGTTGACCAATTATCTTATAACTTGGATAACATCTTTTCTAGAAGCTATGAAAACATAGATGAGATTATAGAGGGGAAGGCTGAAGGCCAAAACATTACATTCTAGTCTCCTACCCGAATATGGTCGATTTATCAACAGACACCCTACTATTCCTGCAAGAATTTTTGGAGGCATTGAACCTAAAAACAATTGGCAATGAGTGGAGAGGCTCCAAAGGCACATATACTAGTTTCGGACTTGAAAGTTAATCAGTTTGGGACAAACTCTAACAATTCCAAATCTCTGACCAGGAAATTGGGAAAAATGTACCTTGAAAACACAGTCGTGAGGGTAAAGATCCATCAAATTAGGGTCAATGTGATGTTTCATGCTTGACATAGTCATCGAGTCAGGTGAATTCCTGAGAGCTGCTAGCATCTGCAATTTCATGAGCATCAAGCTGAATCAGTGAGAAGAAAGAAAAAAAAATTGCTGACATGCAACATTGAGTTATTCTAATAAAATCTAACATATACTTTCACAGTAAAAATTTCATCTGTAATGGTATATGAAGCACAAAATTAGGAAACTTTCTTATTGGACTTGCAGTAACACGTACAATGGATACCAGTGAACGCCTTTCAGAATTTTTAGGTGCAATGCCTTCTGTTCGCGTGATGGCTTCCTTTCCTGATATAATCTCAAAAAGTACAACACCAAATGCATAAACATCACTTTTAATTGTCGCTAGGCCATCCCGCAAGTATCTGTAATAATCATAAGAGGAGGCGATCAAAGTTTAATTCAAGAGTTTGTTGCCGTCAGCAAATCTGGTTGACAGTGTCATATATACTTACTCTGGAGCCAAATAACCAAAAGTGCCCACAACTTTCGTTACTGAAGCTTCTCCATCAGTAGTTTTTCCAACTAGTTTTGCCAACCCAAAATCTGAAATCTAGAAACGAAGGACAAAACCAATCAGACACCCTTGCTAAGTAGTAGCGCTACAAAAACAGAACCGTTGAAGTAAGATAGGTAGACACCTTCGCCCGAAAAGCACCATCTAGTAAGATGTTGCTTGTCTTGATATCTCGATGGACATAATGAGGTTTAGTATGTTCGTGGATGTACTCCAGACCTCTAGCAGCATCAAGTACAATCTGAAGCCTCATGATCCAAGAAAGTGATGTTTGACCTGAACAGAAATCACTAGGAAGTTTTAGTGCAACAAACAAGTCAAAGCTATACGGATCAAAAAAAAAAAAAAAAACAAGTCAAAGCTATCAAATGCATACACCTAACATTTATGAGGTCCTAGTTTCTGCCCTCATACATTCACCTCTGAAAACTTATGTAGCCAGGTGTACTTTTAAAAAGAAAGAATTATATATCAAGGCCAGGTTTAATTTGAAACTTTTGATGAACGAATATATATTGCCAGCAGTTTTCACTTGACAAAATAAATACACAATGAGTGTGGTAAATATCAAAGACCACAGCAAGATCATAGGATGAAAACATAGTCAGCTTCTAACCGGATTTGAACTAGCTAGCCCATCCCAGTAAACAGGTTACAAGCTTCATAAATGAACACACAGACAATAGTTATGTTGTTAAAGCTTTATCATTTTAAGTACCTTGCAATGGACAGCAAAAACAACAAGGGATGCATCATTAAATAAGTAGCACAGTATGATCATCAAACAAGAATATCTGGGGACATAATTTATACTGACGTTATCAGGACTAATATCATGATTATCATCTAGTAGACCAGCCGAATTAATGATCACGCTTTGGATACTAAAAGAGTTGGACCCAGCTAGATATGGACAGTCTTAGAAAACATTTTTTATTTTTTTTTGTGACACTCCCAATTAAGTCATCTTACCCTTGCTCAAAGGATCATGTAAATGGCTTCTAAGTGAACCCTTTTGGGCATGTTCATAAATGAGGAAAAGCTCATCCCTACTTGCCGCATAGCCAATCAATTCTACCTTGCAAAATGAAGCCAAAATGGAGTCAAATCTCTGCAATTCTCCAGACCGAAAGAACAAGCTTAAGAAAAAGAAAAAAAAGACCGAACACTTACATAGTAAGTCTAGAACATTACCAAGTTAGTATGATGAACCTTGCAAAGCACTTTCATTTCAGCCAAGAATTCTTTAGTTTTTGTAGCAGTCATTCTCTTGATCGCAACTTCCTAAAAGATTCAACATTATATAAATAATAATTTGACTTGGGAATCACTCTATGAAAGAGTAACACCATGACAAGAGGCAGATTAGATAGTTGCTAACCTGTTCACGAAGGAGGCCATAATACACGGAGCCATAAGTTCCGTGCCCAATAAGATTTGAATCAGAGAAACCATCAGTACAAGCTAGAATTTCTTCATGCGTGAAAACCACAGGCTTCTCCAAGTCAAAAACATCAGGCCCCATAGCTGCAGCAAATTCACTTAGGCTCAGCATAAATCCAAGATAGAAAAGCCACCATAAAACAACAATGAACAGTTCTGTTCTCTATGTGCGCTCGAGAGAGAGAGAGAGAGAGAGAGAGAGAGAGAGAGAGATTACAGTGCTATGCAAATTGCATATTCAAGTTTTAAACTAAACAAGTTTGTAAATCTCAACACATGAGGTTACCCGAAACAAACCAACAACCAATGGGAAACAACCATCATCGAACTACCGTGTATTAGTCTGAAACTTTCTGTGCAAAAAATCCAGATGGCCAGATCAAATCTCTCGTCTCCATAGTTATGAGCTGAGAATTCTAGAACAAACCCCTCGATGTGGATATATGGTATCAAAATATAACCACCCAAAAATGAGACTATTATTCCCTAGAAGACAAACTTTTACAAGGTCCATTCCTTTTCCTTTTAGTCCAATTCCCCATCCCAAACCCCTGTATCAAACACTGTTATGCCCAACAAAATGATCTGCAATTATATGATCCACACATACTATGGGAAAAAGAAAACCTCATCCCCCACTCCATACTCATAAAGATAATCATGATGATTAAAATGCATGATGCACTCCATAGCATGCAGTTAGTTTCAGGTCATGTTGTAAACAAGTGTAATACATGATTATAAACCTTTAGGAACATTCATCTGGCGGGCACTCGATTCCCCATCAGTTTGCTTCCAATCCCCAGATTTGCAGCAGATGGACCTCCCAGAAGCACAACAGAAGCTTGTGTTCCGGAGGATTTGGAACTTGTGAGAAGTCTTCTCGTCAAGATTTTGTCCATTACTTTCTTGGGTTCTAGCAAAGGAGCTCGATGTTCTCAAACAAACAAAAATAACTACTACAACGAGCAGAGCCAGACCGAACCCCAAACTCCCAAGGATCCACCAATATGGGATGTGAGCCTTATTTTCTGCAAAACAAATAGCTTTAGAAACCTTATGAAAATAACTTCATTGCATAATTTGCACTTCAGGTAATTAATGACATGAATCATAAATGGACAACAATATCACTTACACAGATACAGAGTTTGCAAGACGGAGAATGATTTGGTATCTTAATTGATATTAGTAGGACAACTTGGGAATATCGGAAATGGTGGAAGCAAAAGGAAAAATCCTTGAGTTCAAAAAAGATAAGGAGAATTGCAGTGTCCCGTATTGAGAATTACGATGCTAATTGCCACAGAATTTCAAGCAACAAATTATTTACCTTTCCTGAGGAGTTCACTATTAACAGAAACCCAACAGGAGAAAATGCCTAGTTGTGTTGTGTCTAACATGCATGTCTTCTATAATTTTGGTTCTTTATTGCCACAGTTTTTATTTGATCTTGCCTTCACAGCTGCAGCTTTACTTCAAAGGGAAACTACATGAGAAATAGCAAAATGATTCATTTTTCCTGATTCTCACATTAGGTGTGCAACCTTCTGTTGGCTCTAGACAATTTATAAGCAGATACAAATTCATTCTTCCCTCCATCAAAAATATTTGTTAGATAATCAGCCACCATGTGCCAATAAGCAGATTACAGTCAAATAGTTCGTAGGTTCAACAGAATGGATTACCACATAAATAAGTGGTACCATCTGAACTACCCCTACCTGCATTACTTTGAACAGACGGTGCTGGAACAGGAACAGAAGCCGGAGGAGTGTAATTCTCGATAGGATATGGCTCACCAGGGGCTACACACACACCAAAAAAAAGGGGATCAAAATAAGAACGTAAACAAAACAACATGGAATACCAAGTCAAGCACACATATCCAGTTTATACTATCTGAATGAAATTTATAAAACAACGCTAAATCGGCATCCAGCTCACCGATCTCCTTCATTTTTTCTTCAGTCAATCAAACAATTGTAATCTGCCTTTACAAGAGATGAAAAATCACACGTTCACACATTTGCTTATCTATTTGTAATCGGGAAGAGGTTGTATAGAGTACAACAGCGAAGTAGTTTCACCTATCTCCAATTCATGCAATGTCCAATATAAATCCTTCTCACAAGGTTTTGGTTCTAGAGATTCATGTGTGAACTATACGAGGGAGGTCCTTGGAAAATTTTAAGACCACAAGTTGGTTGTTTGCCGATAATTTGAAACCCTGAAATCCTTACGAGAAATTAAATGATACACAAAGTCTGCTTCATACAAAGGCCTCTTGAAATAAGTTTCTCTGATACGCGCTGTCATTCAAAATTGAAGTTTCCTTTGTGACCCTTCACATGAAAGAAGACCCATTCCCTAAACTGACTGCACTCATTGGCTTCAGCATTTTTTTCAGTCCATGAAATTATACCCACGTTCTAGAACAATGCTCACTGCCTCAACCTCCGTTCTAGGAACTCTAATAGAATGACACCAAAACCAACACACATTACGCATTTTCCTCGGTCCAAACCATTGGCTTCTGCGGGTCTGTTTATGGGCACCTTTCAACCTTTCCAAACCCTTCCACTATATGTATCCATTTTCATCGGATTACAAGTAGCTATTATTTGGGATAACTATTTGCCCAATAAACCAGTCTTTACTAGATCCAAGCTCATATTTGTCCAGTATATTACCAGTTCTGGTACACTCCAAACGTACAATCCTACTCACACGTGTTTAGGGCTGAATTCGATAACTATGTATATAAATGGTCCTCATAAAGCATTTACAATGTATCAACTATCAAGGAAGCCCTTAGTGTAGTCAATTGCACGCCTTCCTACACAGTCCATAAACTGATTCACCAATTTAGACCCATGAATTGAACTCCATTATGCATCGCCAACAAATGAGATCCTTATCAACTAAACCACAACACTTCAAAACTGGATCAGATAAATGCAAAAGAATTCAACTGGTCCACCACGCCAAATGAAATCCATTACCAGGAAACCGTGATTGTAGTCCATTCCATGCCTGTCCTTCAATCACACTCAACAGAAATATCCCACCATCTAAAACTTAGGAGTCAAACTCCATCGAGCATGATCCAAAATGGAATCTGAATCAATTAACCACATAGCAATTGCAAACCAAAGAATCTTTTCTTTTCTTTTTTTATAACTAAGGTGTCAGAGTCAGCTTTCCGCGCACCTCGACTAATTCTGCGGCCCAATCCCACCGCCCACGTGCGGGTAGCCTAATTAAAGCCAGAGCAAAGCGATTGGCTTGGCCTGAAAGGAGTTGATAGCACCTGAGAGGTTTCAAACTTGACACCTTGGGAGGAAGCCAACCCCTAAGTCCGCGTCTAGACCACCAGGCCAACCCCTTTAGGGTTGAAAACCAAAGAATCCATCTTACAGCCCCTTTGAATTGCAAGAAATGGTGGGAAAAAGAAAAGAATTGGGGTTTTTTTTTCAATGGTCCATTTTTGTTTCTAAATGTCCCTTTTTCTGTCCCTTCCTCACAATCCAAATGTCCTGTAAAAAAGCCAAAAAAAAAAACAAGAAACAGAAATGCGAAGTAAAGAAAGAAAACAATACCTGAATTCAACGGTATATAGAAAAGACTCCCAACAGACACATTATCAGGATTCTCAATCCCATTCACTCTCTCAATGCTATCCATACTGACACCAAACCTACTGGCCAATGAAGCCACACTATCCCCATCCCTCATCACATAACTCATCAAGTAGTTCCACAGCCCACTCGAACACCCACAGAACAGCTGCAGCGACACCACCGACCCGGCACGTGCCTCGCGCGTGAAGTCGGGCAAGAAAGCCAACCCATTGTAGGCCTCAACCACCAAGTCATGCACGGATCCGCCGTTAACTCTGACGGTGTAAGTCGTGTTGGTCAAGTATTCCTTGTTTGAAGTACAGGAGCAGTTCTTTCTGATGAACAAGTAGTCACGGCCGTTTCCTTCGACGGTGACGTCGTTCGGGAGCACGTCGAACATGCTCTGGATTAGGGTTAGGGTTTGGTTCGAGCTGAAGGCTAGGAAGGAGGTGCAGAGGCGAGTGGTGTCGGTGCAGTTTAGTGGAGTAGGGTACGAGGAACAGAGTGAGTGGAACTGGGGGAGAACAATAAAGAATAGGAAAACCCAGAAAGGTTTTGCCGAGAAATTCATCTTGGAAGGATCAAATCTTTACTTTCACCCAAAAAAATAGCAAATCTTCACCGAGATTTAGACGGATTGAGCTAAGAAGCACAGAAACTCAATGGTTTTGGATTTCTCCTTGAACAGTAACAAGAGAGAATAGAAAACCCAGAAAGATTCAAAGCAAAAGACAGTCTTTCGCAAAATTTAGTCACATTGAGCTAAAAAGAATGGGAATTCGATGAATTTGGGTCTCCTTTTTTTTTTTTTTTTTTTACTGCAACTGGGGTCTCCTTGGGAACAGAGATAGATGCATAGAGACGAGAGAGGGTGGATTTGGTGGAATTAATGAGAGATCAGGGAATTTGAGGAGTCGTGTGAATTTGGGAGATATTTGGGGATAGAATAGTTTGAGGCCCATACTTTAATGGAAGGACAGAGGAGGGGGGAGGAAATGGGAGTGACAGTGAAACAGGGGAATTGCTTCTTTCCAGCCTAAAAACAGGACTGGGCTGGTAAACTGCAATGACTGTCAAAAAAAGCAGAGAAAGCGACTACTGGATTTGAAAGAGACTTCACACTCCTAAAGATATTTGCCGGCAGTTTAGACAATACTGTAATACGGCTGCACAAAAAATTCGGTCAATCGTGAAATCAGTTCAAGACCGAATCGATCCGTACTTTTTGAATTTTGTTTGTGAATTAATGGTCTGGACAAGGATTAGAAAATTTAAAAACCATGAGATAAGAATTATGATTGAATTTTCATTAAAAATCGTGAATTATCCGAACCTGTCCGTGAAATATTTAAGAAATAAAAAAATGATAGTATATTTGTAACATATACTAGTAAATAATTATAATTTTGCACCTATTTCTATATTATACATAATATCATACAATAGCTTATATATGCATGCGTATATACAAATATGTATTTATTTTCGTTAAATTTGGTTGTCGTCTCTCTGACTCCCAATCTGTCAAGCTCGCAACTTCTATTGATCAAGCTCGCAACTTCTATTGAATTTCTGTTACTAGATAATGGATTTGCATGTATTTACTTTCGTTATGCTCTAATATATGATGTAATGTGTTTGAGAATTTGGAATACTCGCTAAGTGCTTGTTGTAATAGTGTAATCATCTTTTACATTTTTGGAGCATAGAATCATGTAGTACTTGGTTGATAAAGTACTTGAAAGATGTAATTCGTGGACAAAATTGGGACCGAATTATTACTCACGGTTCAGATTGAAACTGAACCGCGAGACTTTTGATCCGAACACGGATTTCATTTTCAAAAAACCGTAACTCGCGAATTAGAATTGGATTCATAGGAATTCGATCTGATTCGATCCGGATCGTGCGCAGACTGTAATTGGCTCTTGCTACATTCTGGCTTGACAACGAAAAACTATTTAGGGTGTGTTCTACTAACTAAAATAAATACTTAATTTTTAAATAAATATTTATTTTTTGAATTACAAATAATGGTATCGTGAGAAAATGACATGTCTCATAAAACGAAAGATAGATACTTAAGAAATAAAAACCTTAGCGGAACGGGCCCTTAGTGGTTTTCTGGCACCGCCGCGTGTTACGGTAGGAAGCTTTAACACCACACATCTACTTGGGTCTCGTGATTAACTATGAGTCCTATGTGGTGCCGCAGAGCCCTTTAATACCCCAAAAATGCTACACACAATCGTTGTGTGTGTTATGCAACAAATTCTGGTCATCTAGATATGTTTGGACGGTCCAGATTTAAAGTAACTTATTTGCGCGAATAGTTTATTTATTCCCTCAACGAATTTGGACCGTCTATTACAATAATGGATTGATAGAGATCGGTAGTGTAAAGAGTTTTGCACAACCACTATGCGTGCGTGTAGCACTTTTGTCTGAAAAACAGGAGTGTTGTTGCAATGGAAACGTAATTTGAAAGGAGCAAGGGTGCGGATCAAAAAAAAAGAGCAAGGGTATTATGGGAAATGATGTAGTAGCACGTAACTTTTTGGGGAAAAAGCCTGGCTGCGGGAAGTGGAAAGCAAAGCACATGTCACAAGAGAAACGACAGTTGGTCGGGTCCCACTTCGTTGGCGCCACGCCGCATTATATACTACGTAGTACTACCAGGTTCAATTTTATAGTAAATCAAAAACCAAATTAATACATACGGATTATAAATTTACAAAACCAAATTAACCCACAATAGACATAGAACTAAACCAATAAAATCCATTAAACTACGGTTTGGTTTCGATTTTAACCACGGTTTGTTTTGAACTAAGGTATCATCTTCAAAAAATATTTAAAATACTTAAATTACGAAGATAAATTAAAAAAAACTTATATTAAAATCTATTTCATTCAAATTACCAAAACAAACTAACATCAACCAACTAATTTAAGACTAGAGTACTAACATTTGCCTCAAACTAATAAAATGAAATACTGGTAAGTCACTAAAATGAACCAACTAAAATAACCACTTACTAATCTTAAGATAGTTTAACCAAATAAACAGTCAAAGATAATTCCTAAAACTATAGAATTGAAATGAGGCAACAAAATGGCAATAGCAGCAGCATGGTAGCAACCAATTTATCTTATATATATTATACGGTTCGGGTCGATTTGAAACCATAACCGTGAACATAAATCCACAAACCAAACAATATAATACAGATTTTAATTTTTTTAAACCATGATCAAACCACACTACTAAAAAACCAAACCAAATCTTTTGGTTTAAATTGGTTTGGATTGAATTCACGGTTTAACGGATTATTTGCTCACCCATAACTACGAGTATAAGAAATATAAGAAAAGAAAGAAAATTGTCAATACGGGAATATCATCGCCGATGAAAATGCCCAGTACTCGTTGGCCGCATAAATTTCAACAAATTGTTCAATTCTTATGGGACACCGTCACGAAGTGATAAACACTTTTATCAACTGCATATTTTATGTAAGAGACGGTTTCGGGGATACCTAAAAATATATTCTAAATCTCAATCTCATAGTTCCCGATCAAATTTTGATGATCCGAGCCGCTCAATGTGTTTAGAACATGATTTTAAGGGTACCCGCGAGAAATCGGCAAAAAAAACTACCGGAAAGGGCTTGATTTAAGCAGTTCTTTATTGAACCGTTCAATAAAAAACTGTTCGGATGAAGCCCTTACCAGTCATTTGTTTTGCTGATTTTTCGCGATTACCCTTAAAATCACGTTCTGATCACATTGAACGGCTTGGATCATCAAAATTCGATTGAAATTTTTGAGGGTGTCTTTTTAGATATTTTTTTAAGTGTCCCCGAAACTGCCCCATTTTACGTAAGTCCCAGTACTAATAAATAAATAAATCTCACATAAATGTGTGATAAAAAGGGAAAATGACGGCCAAGGACGTGATTTGATAATTAATACCCGACAAGGACATTTTCAGTATTAACAAATGTTCTTAGCTTGTCCTTGGCAGGTATTAATTATCAAAACACGTCCTGGACCGTCATTTTCCCTGATAAAAATGGTGTGACAGTGCACCAAGACCACTGAATAATTACTTGTTAATATTCGAAAAAGCTAAAGAAACCGACTGGAGCTCGTAAAAAAGTTCTATTTTTCGTAGATGTGGGACGGAGGAGGATACGTTCAGGAACTGAGCTACGATCAATGGATCGAAGACTATTAGACGATCAGCTGCAGCTGCTTCGATCTCAAATCACCAGACAGGGGTGCGAAAATAGCTTCAATTAATGGTAGAGCGGAGATCGCTTCTGATTTGATTTTGCCTGAAACGAATCCCTCGCTTTGAATAAGAAAGATCCGAGTAAACCACCTTTGAGCTGAGGTTATATGAAATATTTAGGGTTAGCTCTGCGTCCCTTGTGTATGTTTCTGCCCTAAACTATATGGTCTGGCTTTTTGCTCAGCTGTCCCTTGCCTCGGTAACTCTGTTCTAGGAACTCTTTCTTTTCAACTACAGTGCGAACCGACGCTCACAGGAGCCCACTCCAACCCCCGAATGAATGTTTCAAGCTGTTCAGTAATTTTTTAAGGGCCCATTCAATTTTTTTCGGTGTTTTCGATCGATTTCCGTAGCAAGATTGGTTAATATTGGGGTGGAAAAATGTATGGTTGAGTATGGGGTGACTTGAAATTAGGAATGACAACAAGGCGGGGCGGGGTGGGTTTTTGCATACCCTGACCCCGACCCGAAAATCATTACCCGATCCCAGTCCCGCCCTGACCCCGACTGGGTTTTTTTTGGGTACCCCCGTTCCCGCCCCGATCGGGAAAGGGGTTTACGCGCCCTGCCCTGCCCCGCAAAAATTTAGAAAATTAAAGTATAAGTAAAAAAGTAAGAAAAAAAATCTGAATAAGAATAAAAATTATCTAGAAAATAAAACTTTTGAAATTATTTTGTGTCTTTTGGTATCGCGGTTTTATCTAAACTTTTAATTACAATCAATATTTTAGATACTCATTCTATTTCTTTATGTGTAGAATTTATTATAAATATTTGAAGAAAACTTTTTAAAAAATCCACTAAACACCAATAAATAT
>JAOTQK010000023.1:24327776-24354077 GCA_025642025.1 Rhododendron ferrugineum
TCTCTCCGTTTATAGTGAATCCTCTTGCTCTTTTCCCCGTGGAGTACGTTCTTGCTTGGTGCTTGAGCGGAACCACTTATATCCTTGTGTTCTTGTTTATCGCTTGTTGATTCGTTATGTTCTCAATTTCGTGTTCGGCACAACAAATTGGTATCAGAGTTGATGGCTGATGATCTATGGGAAGACTCTCAGCGCACCATTGAATGGACTTGCACAGAAGACACTCGTGAAGCGGTATACAATGCAAATGTGACTCCTGATGAAGCAAGGTGGCTCGATGTTGGAGTGCTGTATTAGATGGCTCATTGTCGATGGAGTTAACTGGTCGGGGAGCATGGTGCTATTGAATAAATGAGCACATTGGCTCTCAATGGAGTTCTCTTTGGGGAGCATAGTGCCACTGACTAGGCACGTTGGCTCCCAATTGAGATGACTCTGAATCGATGAAGTGGGTGTAGAATAAGCTCAGTTTGAGAGATAGGGTTGAGAGTAGTAGATCAGAATTAAGGGAGAGCTTGGATGCAGAGAGAGGTTAAGGTCCATTGGTCGGTTCACACATGAGGGGGAGATTTGTTAGAACATGTATGAATGTTGAGTCCCACATCGAATAAACAGAAAAAGAGTTAGACCTTAATATATAATTGGATGACTCACCACTTACAAGGCTTAGCCTTTTAAATGGATATGGGTCATTCAATGTATATTGAGCCCAAATGATGTGGCGGACTCTTTGTCGTTACTCCCATACAAATTGGGTGTTGAGCACGTAATGGTGGGTCGATGCATCGGATGATCTCCCAACATTTAACACCCTAATAAATAGATTAATTAACCTAATCCCACCCCAAGATTATGCTGTGTTTGGAACACTTTTTGAATTTTTATTTGAAAAAGTAGTAGGAGTAATAAGTTGATAGAGATAGAAAAAAAATGATTGGAAGTAGAAACAATTTAGGAAGAATCTTTTGAAAAATACTTTTCAAATCCAAACAAGGCATTAGAAATTTGAAAAACACCCCCCAACAAAAAAGGCCATAAATTTGGGAAATTGACTACCAACCTCCGTCCTCCCCACTATATACTACATCATCATCGTCTTAATTGCCCATTGTCCTTATGTCTTCCATATACGACCCAGATCTTCCCTCATATCTACTGGTTCACACCGTTTTCAATTTTGTTCAACAAGCAAATATTACCATTAAATATCTCAGAGATTTTTTGCGCAAGCAAAATGTGCCAGAGATTCCGAGCGAATCCCACGAAATTAAATGAAAATTTCTTTTGATCCGGAAGATTTCTCTGCTCTGCGACGTAACAGTCCTTTTCGGATGGTACAATATGTGCTTTAATGGTGGGCAGAGAGAGAGAGAGAGAGAGAGAGGAATCAGAGGGATTATATTCTCTCAGACACCCATATCGCAATTTGTTTTCTTCTGGCTGGGAATTCAATAAAAGAGTGATCTTTTATCAGTTTTGAGGGGAGATAGAGAAGGTGTGAGATGGGTTTTGTTTGGGAGAGAGAAATGGAGATGGTTTTAGATAGAGAAACGTGAAAAAAAAAAAAGAGAAAAGGTTTTTTCATACTCAAAAGAGATTCACGAGATAGAGAGTGTCAGCCACTGAGGACCCAGTTGGCTGGGCATCTTTCATACTACACGCCGCTCCAGAAAGAGAGGCGTGTAATTTTGAGAGAGAGAAAGGGAGAGAGAGAGAGAGAGCGGGAAGTAAAGGTATTTTGTGAGTTTCTAATCGGAGGGAGTAGGCATTGAGTACTTTTTTGAATTCGAGGAGGTGAGTTTGGATTGATTATTACTACCTACTCTACTTCTCACTTTGTTGGTCTCTGTTCATAATTCCTGTTTGTTTGACTGTTTTTGTGAAAGTAGATGGAGGGGACAAATGATTGTGCTCTTTGTGGGTTTTCTGAGCTTCTCATTGGAAGAATGGATTTTCAAAAACTTTTCTGCTTTTTTCACTTTTTTTGTGAATTTGAGACTTGGCTTGGGGTAATATCTGGACTTTTTGGGCCCTTTTTTTTTTTCAAATTTTTACTACTACTACTCCAAGGCAGTATAGGAGTAAAATTCTTGTTTCAATCTGCTACCAATTTTATAATCTTTCAATCTGTTTCTTTCTGCGATACCTTTTTGTCTTAATATACTTCCTTCACGAGGTAGTGTCAGAGGGAAAATTTCAATAAAAAAAAAAAAAGGAAAAAAAAAACCTAGACTCTCTCTCTCTCTCTCTCTCTCTATTATTTTAATGTTTGATGCCTTTTGTTAATCTTTTCCACCACACTCTCCTCTGTTCTCTTCAGCTCTCTGCTTGCATCATTGTGAAAGATTCTAATCAAAACCCTCTACTGCTACTCGCTCTTATAGGGATTTACTGCACACCACCGCTCTGTTTCTTCTCTCTCTAGCCTCTCCAGTCAATAGTTTTAGAGAGAGAGGAGATGGGGAAAGCAACAAGGTGGTTCAAGGGCTTGTTGGGTATGAAGAAAGAGAAGGAATCACCGGAGATTTCAAGCTCCGGTGACAGGAAAGATAAGAAGCGGTGGAGCTTCGCTAAGTCGAGCAAGATACCGTTGAATATTCAGGCTAACGCTCCGGCGACCGAAGCTGGTTGGTTGAGATCTTACATTTCTGAGTCGGAGAAGGAGCAGAACAAGCACGCAATTGCCGTGGCCGCGGCGACCGCGGCGGCTGCCGACGCCGCCGTGGCCGCGGCACAGGCGGCGGTGGCTGTTGTAAGGCTTACTAGCCAAAACAGAGGAAACAGAGGAACTCTGTTCTGTCGTGGGAATGAGAAGTGGGCTGCAATCAGGATTCAGTCTGTTTTTAGAGGTTATTTGGTAAGCCGGTTTTCATTTTATCTCTTTCATTCCATTTCATTTCAAAATTGCTTAAACTCATAATCTTGAAATTGTTATCTAAAATATGTCAATTTTTTTCTTCTGTTTTCCTATCTTTTCGAGCAATGCTAGGAACATAACTCTAGATACAACTGGGTTCGATCGAACGGCTTCGGACACTGATGCGTCTAGAAGTTGTATTCCCATACTTTTTGTGTCTTTTTTCCTTCAGTGTGCAGCAAATTGGAATGTTTTATGCAATTTTCTTGCTCTTTTTTTGTGAACAATTTTCCTGCTTTTTTTTTTTCTTTTTTGAAACAATTTTCTTGCTTTTCGATTCCAAAAGTTTTCTGAAGTACTTCAAACATGCTATCCAAACAGTCCAGTACAGTTATGTTTCACCTTTTTTTTCTCTGTTTAGGCCAATGATTGACATTCCCCCCTTTTCCTTTTTTTCATTCTTCTTTCCCATTTTAAGGTTCAGGTTTTTTAAATTTGAAATCTTTTTCTACTACCAATTCCCTGTTTTTTAATCTGTTTTTTGCCCTGATTTCAATTAAATATTAATTTCCAAAACTGGTTTGAATTCGAATTAGACAAAGCGTTACAAAACCCATTTTCTTCTTGTATTTTCACTTTTGAATACGTACAAAGTTCAATTTGGACATTCTCTTCTCAGGCCAGAAAAGCCCTTCGAGCACTGAAAGGCCTTGTGAAAATACAAGCACTTGTTAGGGGCTACCTCGTCCGAAAACGAGCCGCCGCAACTCTCCACAGCATGCACGCCCTTATTCGAGCTCAGGCATCGGTCCGATCCCAGAGAGCTCTTCGTTTGCTCAACAAAAGCAGCCGATTCGCCCCCGAAAATCGTGCTAGAAGATCCATGGTTAGAATGGCTTCACATTTTCCTATTTTTCGAAACTATAGGTCAATAAAATTTTTACCATAAAGTGTTCAGAATGCAGTGTGACAGCGATGGAATGACGGTCAACACAACATCTTGAACAGTATGAAAATATCGGTTCGTTTTTCGATTTCTCACTGATTTTGGTTTCCTTGGTTTTCAGGAAAGATTCGATGAAACGAGGAGCGAATTCCATAGCAAGAGGCTATCGGTTGAAAATGCGCTAAACGCTTACGAGGGAAGTCCGAAAATCGTTGAGGTTGATACCTACAGGCCTAGATCAAGATCAAGATCAAGGCGAATCTCGGATTCCGGTGAAGACCCATATTACCAATACGTCTCGTCCTCTTTCCCATGTCCTGTTCCCACTCGTATATCCGTCCCCGATTGCAGAAACCTTCACCACTACGAATGGAGCTTCACGGGCGACGAGTTCAAATGCTGCACCGCGCAAAGCACCCCTCGTTTCGCCAACTCCACCACCAGGTCCAACGCCCCGGTAACGCCGGCCAAGAGCGCGTGCGGGGAAGGATTCTTCCGGGCTTACTCCAACTGCCCCAACTACATGTCGAACACCCAGTCGTTCAGGGCGAAGGTGAGGTCCCAGAGCGCGCCGAAGCATAGACCTGAGCCGGGGTCCAAGAAGAGGCTTTCGCTGAACGAAATAATGGAGTCGAGGGCGAGCTTGAGCGGCGTAAGGATGCAGAGGTCCTGCACTCAAGTTCAAGAGGATTTGGAATTTTGAGAAGTTTGGTTTTTCAGCTTGTGTTTGATAGGGAATTTGAGAGATGGTTGAGGAGGGTGGATGGAAATATAGCAGTAGAGTACTACTAGTAGTTCTTTGAGCTTTTTTACTCTGTTGTTTAGTTTAGGGGTGGAGAATCAATAGAACAGAGTGGTGGTTGTGAATATTCTTCCAATAGTGTCTGATCAACTCATGCTTTTTATCAATGAAAATGAGAGAGTTTTTTAAAATCTTTGTTGGCATATCTTCTTGCTTGTACTGTTCTTGGATCTTGAAATTGTAAGAGAAACCACAACCTGGATATATGCATAGGGAAATCACTTACTTTTCCTTCTTCCTTCACAAATTCCACTAGTGGGTAGTCAAAAACTAAATAGATGCTTGCTTTTTTTTTTTTTAGCGGAGTTAGCTCAGTTAGCCATTCTTGTACATTTTTGCAGGGAAAAAACAGTCAATAGGTGTAAGGAATTCTATCAATAAGAACAGGTTACGAATAACCTCGACAAATTGGCCTTGTCATCAAGGTGTATTACTATAGGTTTTATTGTCTTATTATTTTTAAGTTTGAAACTTTTTGACTAGTTTTAGCTTTTGTGGAGTCAGATATAGAAGGCTTTATTTGTAAGAATGACCGTACAAAGATAAGTCGATGTGAGCGTAAAATGCCCCGAATTCCATAGTTATGCAAAGACAAAGACCAAATTTGGAAAACAGGACAATTATTAAAGGTCTATGGAATCAGTAAGGTCTCTACATCAGTAAATGAACATGAAGAAGTCATGAAGTGGGAGAAAAATTGAAGTGGTTCCCCAAAAGAGATTTCAGGGCAATTTGGGGAAGCTCGTGGTTTTACGAAAAAGGTTCCTAGTCCCACCAGTGTTGTGAAAAACAGGGCACTAATTTTCAAGGTGTGGACTGCTGCTTTTATTGGAACAGAAAAGGTATTTGACTAGGAAGAGATTTTCTTTGTCAAAGGTCAAGTTTATTCCATAAAGGGCGTAAAAGGTTATTTATTCCCTAGGAAGTGGGAGTGACAAAAATAGTTTTCTAAAGTAGTTTTAATTGAGTAATTCAAAGGAATAATAATAATAAAAAAAGGAATCAAATTTACATTTTAATGCTTTGTTTGGATTTTGGACCTTCTCATTGTTTGGCAAATGTCATGTTTTCGGTTTAAGTGATGTAAGGTTTTATCTCTTTTGGGCTTGTTCGTTTTGGGTCTCAATATCTACGGACGGTCTCCGAGAAATTTTCTCTATCTACATCTCTATACTCAGTACTTTTAAAAATCTCCCTCAAAATTTAAACCGAATAAAGTTTTGATGGGAAAAAATGAACTAAAAGAAAACCCCAAACCATAAGACTTCTTGAATGAATTTCTGATGTTAAAAAAAATTATGCACGGAAAACAGTACTTAGAAAGAAGAAAAGGGAAAAAAATGAACTAAAAACATCTTTTCACTTTGTGTTTAGTTGGGGAGAAAGAATGTATATATCTTAGGGTATTCACAATGCTATAATTAAAAATTGGTAATCAAAAGTTGCCACTTCAGCTTTTGATTATTTATTTAAGAAATTGCTAAGGTTAGCAATGTAGATATCTACAATGACATAATCAAAATTGGATAACAAAAGCTTGTCACATCATCTTTTCAAATTACAAAAAACTAAAAACTGTGAATAGTAGAAAATAGTTTTGAAACTAATAAAAACTATTTATAGAAATATAAAATAGTTTTTGAAACTTTTTTTTGGGAAAAGAAACTATTTTCTAAAAAAAAAATTAGTAAAATATTTTTTTTTCAAAAATATTGTTCGAAAAGAAAGAGAGACGAAAAGTGAAGAGAGATAAAACATTTTTGTATAATGATTGGTGTATTGGATTGGAAATATGCAGGGTCTATTAAATTTGGTTATTGTCAAAATATTGCTAGTTTTGGTTATTCAAAGCCCAAAATTTGATTATTTCTAAGGAGGTTGTTAAGTTTGATCATAGCATTGTAAACCATATTTTGTACCAACATTATTAACTTTAAAAATCTTTTAATTTTGATTATAGCATTATGGATACTCTTAAAAGAAACTTTTTTTTGCTAAATTCATATTCCTTTCCATCAAAGAATTTAAGAACCAAATGTATCCTTTTCTTGAACTCATTAATTGTTTTATATTATAAAATATAGCGATTGTTTGTCTACACATACAAATAAAGTAACATCCACGACTATCCGATCAAATTTTCACGTTAAATTGTAGCTGTCGGATCACTTTCTTTTTCGAAAGATATAGAGAAAATTCTCTTAATAAATCTACCCCTTCCTCTCTCCTCATTTTAAAGGTAATATATTATGTATCCATCTTTAAATGCTGCCTCCTATATATGATCAAATAGAAAAAAAAACTTCTCAAGATAGTAACTAATGCTGAGTAGATTACGTTTGTCGTTAGAGCATGTAATAATTTAGTTAAAACTATATTACGTTCGAACGTGCCTTTAGGTAAAGACACGGACATTCGCTAGTTGTTTTATAAAATCTGACACAATCATTAATCTTAAAAGAAATTCTTTTTTGTTAGGTTCTAAAATTGGAGGTCCGATTTTTTCTGTCTTGAAAATTTTTAGACCTATGTGCCGATAGCATATTTTAAATTCAATGGTTGAAAAATTTCTTAGTACAAAAGGCACATAAGATTTTGGCACAGAAGACCCTAAAATGGGTGGAGAGGGCAGGTAGAAAGGATCTTAAATTCCCTACCAGTAATGATTAGTGCTTTGATTTGATTGATGTGATTTTTGCGTTCTGGAGAGAGAGGATCTCTTGAAATTTGCAGTCTTTTTGCCCAACTCCTCCTTTTTTTACTAGGTTCCAATTTATGAGGGGCAGTGCTGTCCTTGTGTGAATTATTATCTCCAGTAGCCATGCCTGATAGCAGACATTTCGTGCAGTGTGTGGATAAGAGTCATGTCCCATCCTTTCGACAATTATTATGTTTTCCACTGTTGCCCCTCGTTCCAACCCCAAGTCACATACCCTACAGCAGTAATTATTGTCATTCAATTGAGCGTTGGCGAGTGGGAGCGGTAGTGCGAATAGGTGCTATTCCGGGTTTTTTTTAAAATAATTTTTTTAAAAAAAAAGTAATTTTAAACTTAAATATAATGAAAATGGGAAAAAAAAATTTAATTTTTTTTTACACCGTTTAAAAGATCTTAATGAAATCTATCAAACAAGATCCATATTGGTAGAAAATTTATTTGCGCAAATAAATGATTTTTGAGTTTGAAATTACCTTCTTTTTCTAAAAAATTCTTTTTTCTAAAAACCGAAACACTCCCGTAAAAACGTTTTTGAATTACATTTCAAACTGTAACTCTGAAAGAATGAGAACCGAGAGTGTTACAAATATTGAAAATAAGAGCACAAGACATTTTAGAGAATTACGTGACCAACACCCTTACCAAAGGTCATCAGTTCTTATTTTTTTCTTTTCCAAACACGTTCCTATTCACTAGAAACAAGGAATTTTTATTTATTTATTATTTTATGCATTTTGAGGGGTTTTAACACTTTGCTCGTGGCTAATTTTACATGTATATAGATCTGCAAACGACCCCAGTCGACTTTTGAAGTATTCGAGCTCGGTATTCAAAACTAGTTTAGCTCGAGTCAAGTCCAAATAATCGAGCTTGAGCTCGGTTCGTTTAGTATCAAGGTGTTTGCGCTCGATTCGTTTACTGAACAAGCCTCTGTAAATTAACAAGCCAAGCAGCTACGAACTAATTGAGATTTTAAGAATGAGTCGAGTCAGAACTAACTCAAGCTCTACTTGTTTACTAAACGAGTTTAAAATGGAGCGGAGCCCATAACAAGCCGAGCCTCGAGCTAGTTGGGAAAACTAGAAAAACCCGATTTGTTTGCAGCCCTACATACGTGTTTATGCAGCTTTCAAATTTTACCATTTTATTAGCTTAATGAAATTCTAACTACGTCCTTACGCCTCCCTTCAATTTTCCATAGACTTAACAAAAGAAATCTTCGCAGTTACATTTTTTTTTCCACAAACAAGTACTAAGCACTTTGTTTGATTTCGAGTTTTGAGAAATTTTTTGGATATAATGAGTGGAGAGAGATAGATAAAAAAAAAAACTTATTGTGAACCATGTAGAAGGTAAATTTTTTCTCAAAAACTTGTAAAAAAACAAAGTGGGACCCATCTTTTACAATTTCTTACAATCCATTTTTCCGTGGGATTTAGTAAATGAAATTGTTTGCCAAAAATAACGATATATAGTAGCACAATGAGAACAAAATTTACCTGTCGTATTCATTGAACATAGTCATTCAACACACTAGAGAATCGGATAAAAAAAAAAAACACACTAGAGAACAAAATTCTCTAATATTCCTCACAAGTGGAGTATCAATCTGTAGACTCCGTACAACTAGAGTTTTGCTCTGATTTTAATTGGAAGCCCCACAAATGGTGGTGTGATTGTTTTCTCACGATTAATCAAGGTGCTTGTAAGCTAATAAGAAAAAATAATTTATAAAAAAAAATAAAATTCGACTTTTTAATGACAGATTGACATAACTTTGGGCACACTTATCCATGCGACAAAATTGTCAAGTAGCATAGCAGAATAAGGGTCCGTTTGGAACTTGTGAAAAGGAAAAGAAAATGGTTGAGAAGAAAAGCGTGAGGAAATCAAAAATGCTACAGGCACATCAGGTGTGGCACACCTCAACCACACCCTTCTCATATACAGGTGAGTCCCACTGAAATGGACCCCATTTGTATGTGAGAGGGGTGTAACTGAGGTGTGCCACGCCTGATGTGCCTGAGGAAAATGTAGAGGAGAATGTATTGTGCTCAAAACTAGTTTTTCATAATTTCTTCTCACTTTCTTTTCTAAACCAAACAAGAGGAGGGAATTTTCTTTTAAATTTTCCTTTCCTTTCCTTTATTTTCCATAGATTCCAAACAAAGCCTAGCCTTCCTAGTTTAAACAGAAGTTGTAAGACTTAAGTAAAAGACAACTAACTTAATACTCCTTTTAAAAAATGATTTAGGTTTGCGTGAATTATTGTATTATGTTTCCTCTGATTGCAACACCAAATACTATTTTCTTAATTAAGCACTGGTTACAATATATGACCTGTAAAGTCTCCTGTGGTTGGTCGAACGGCTTTGGTTGCGTCATGAGCACATTCTCTTTTTCAAAATAAATAATAAAATACAGAAACTATAATAAATTAACACAAATTAAAATACCAAAGAAAGATTAATATCCCTTTGATTAGTGTAAAAATCAAGGTTGGTTAGTGCAAATCGAGGAGATTAGTTTAATATGGACGCTAACAGTTTTGAAACTTTGAATTTTGAAAAGAGAGAGATATATGGGCAGAATTTGGAAGTTAGGGGCTTGGTTGTTTTGGTCAAATTGGGCATTAAATTTGCAATTAATTTTTTTTTTGTTTCAACGTTCGAAAAATGACAGCCAGACCATATTTGTCATCCGGGAGTTCTTTCGATTGCAGATTCAAACAAACAGAAGTGACCAAAAAGTCCCACTTTTGACCATCTTGGAATGGGGCTTTCCATCTTGAGAAGATGGACTGTTTTGGAAATTACTATCCACCATAACAAGGTTTGGGGAGGGGATGGCAAAAGCCAAAAGGTGAGATCCCCTCAAAATCCTACAGTACATAGGAAGAAGAAAAAAAATTTGATAGGCAAAAAGGTTTTTCAAGAAAATTTTGACACAGAGTACATCAAATCGGGAGAGGGGAATCTAACCAAATGGGACAAAGCCCAAAACACCGAATGAGCCAAACCAAAACACCTAAAAAGTTTCCCTTACAACACCTATTGGCCAAGCCCGAACCCAAGAACCGCTGACCAAACTCCGAAACCATCATTGCCTGACGAAATCAAACCGCGCCGTCACCACCGCGCCGTCACCACCGCTGCCGAAATAGCATCCACCACCTGTAGCAATTGTTCAGATGTATTTTTAATCTAGAGGGACGAAGATCAGTTTCTCGTTTTATTCGAATAATAATGACTGAAAATGAACAGAAACACCAGTATAGGTATTTTTCTAATTTGTCAACAACAAAGTGTCCGGGAGACTTCCATTGTTAACTTGAGTAATGTTTTTGTTTTTGGTCCTTTTAGTGACTTAGGCTCCGTTTGTTTGGGCGAAAAACATTTTACATGTAAAACATTTTCTATTAATTGGATGAAAATGACTTACCCTTAAAATCTTCCATAAGTTATTTTCCGAAATGAACTTATTGCCTTCTCCTGCAATTCTCACTGCTCAGTTCCTTGATCGTTAGTCCTGACCCACATTCAATTTCAATATTCTCAGATCTTTCCACCGTTTAAGCTCCCCCTCTCTCTTTACACTATTTTGCTGATTTCTGAAAATATTTTCAAGTGCCAACCAAACACCAGAAAATAAAAGTTTGAAGTTTGTTTTCAGAAAAAACATTTTACATAAAAACAAACGGAACCTTAATTTGTTTATTTTTGGGTTACATTTATTTTCGTCTTCAGTGAACTGATAAATGGTCTACTTAGTTGAATTTGTGTCTCGTTGCCGTCCAAATAGTGAAAAATATAAATCTGATTTGAGGAAAGTCAAAGAAGAGAAAAATAAGCCTCAACAAGCTGGTAGGAGAGGGATCCGGAATAAGTTGAAGGGAAAATGAAAGCTGAAGCTGCTTTGTTTGATGTTGTGGTGAAAGTTGGACTCTGTATAATTCCCCCATAGATTATCCCAAAAAATAGTGGGAGGAACAATAAACTAGATGCCAAATGGGCACTAACCCAGGTTTGAAAGATTAAGGATTGTTCGGAACTCATGAAAAAGAAAGGAAAGTTTAGAAAGTTTTCCTTCCCGCGTTAGGTTGAGAGAGAAAAGAAGAGAAAATGGCAAACACCGTAGGGCATACATTTTCGCTATTTACACATAGCCTCTTTTCAACTCTTTATTTTGTATCTGCAGTTTGATATTCTTACATGACAGAGTTCAACAAAACCTCCTTGGTGTTCCTATCTACAAAGTCTCAAAAGGCTTTCCTGTAATCTCAAGGCAGCAGCATGCAATGGAACTTTTGAGGGTTTTTTTTCATTTCTCCTGAAATAAGTAGAACATGCAATCTTAGGGTCTGAACCACACGATCACAGGGTCGAATTTGCTTGAAATAGTTGTCCAGTGAACAGAACCATATGACAGAGAGAGAGGCTTTATTATGGTTGCATTTTCAATAACCATTGAATGAGCCCTAAGCCAAGACTGCCCCGAACATCACCAAAAGCAATCCAGTAGAGACAGCATTCTTCCAGATCCAAAAGCTTTCACCAGCAAAGATCGCTTGTATCATTAACAGTCAGAATCGCTCCGCAATATAATGTAGCAACATTGAAGAGAATCCACCAATAGCAAAACTATAGCCAACATCAGCAAGAACAGCATCAACATTGGAAGCCAGGAGTCAAGACATAGCAACAGCAGAATAGCAGGCAAAAGGAGCATCAGATCAAGTATTCCAAAGCCCTCTTAGCCCTCCAAAACTTAGGAGTTGAGAAGAGGAACCAGCAGTATATCAAGCTACACAATAGAAAGCAGCATAGGTAGGCAGCCAGGCCAGTATTCAGTAGCCCTCTTAGCCCTCCAAAAACTTAGGAGTTCACAAGAGGAAACAGCAGTATATCAAGCTACACAACAGAAAGCAGCACAAGTAGGCAGCCAGAGATAACTTCAAGTCCACTGGACCTCTAAGCCCTCCAAGACTAAGGAGTTGGAAAGAGGAGCAACAAGATCCATAGTTTATCAAGCAAGACTGGATATGCATCGAACTGACATACAAGTCATTAACAGCAGCAACAAAAGGTTAATCAACAGATCTCCAATCAATAGAAAGCAACCTGTGTACAACTCTTAGCCTTCCAAGTTTTGGTGTTGAAAGAGTTAAAAGAGTCATCAGGCAAAACACCAGTTAAGCTCTTAGCCCTCCAAAATTTGGAGTTGAAAAGAGCAGCAGGTAGTATCCAAGACAGAACCCAAAGCTTTGCAGTAAGGCATCAAAGATTATCCGGGAACAGGCAACAATAGAAAGACCCTTACAACTGAAGAAAGAGGGATCCAAGACACACAAAAGACAGGTGAGGACCCACAAGACTGACCAACAAAAAGACCCCAAAACATAACAGACTCTACAGACCTAAAGCTACCAACCCTGAACCCAGACACCGCCCAGGACACTAGAATTCTGATGGTTACACGGTTACACCCACAGGAGCTAGCTACGTTGGCCGCTCAATCCTCCACCCTTTTTTTCAAAGCAAAAAAAGCAAGAACAAACATGTAGTCTTAATTAGTTCAAAGTGACTTATCATGATAGTAGGAACATAGATGAGTGCCCAAAATAACCAAATTTGTTTTCCTTGCTCTGATAAGAAATTCTGGTGCCTCATTTATCTTCTTCGATCCAAAATATTAAATAAAACCCAAAATGAGCAGATGTGCACGCGACTCAAAACTTAAGAGCTGCAAAAATGGACTAACAATTCTTACATACTTTACAACAAACATGAACAGATATTCCACTCGACCGACGAAAGGATTGGAGAAGCATGAGATGTTGCGGATGGATGTCTCTCTCTATGTACATACCTACCTTCTGTTTAAATCACTTGTACTCTGCATCGATATGCGTTGCTCACATAGTCTCGATGGCTTCCTCAAGCTTTGGTTCCTTCTTGGGTCGGCCACATCTTTTTACATCTTTACCCAACAAAAGCTTTAATGCTTTCTCTAGGGTTATATCATTTACGTTCATGTTCTGGGTTGACATATACAGAAACACAGAAGGAGAATAAGGATGACATATATAGAAACATAGAACAACAAAAGGGTTGACCTATTCAAAAACAAGAAATCGAATACACTGGCACGAGTAGGAATGGGAAAAATGGCCATTAAAAAGATTTAAACCTAGAGCTGCCAATCGATATGTAAAGTTTTCGTAAAAAATATTCAATTCTACTGTTTGTCCACATTCTACAGAGAACTTTATGCTTCTTGCACATGCATCTCCTATGCTTCACTTCACTTTCTACTTTCTAAAAACTACTCAGATCACAAACAGTTAATAGAGGTATGATTAACAAAGATGATTTACCTTGGGCACCTGCGCAATTGTGTGCCGATGTCTGATAGAAAATCCCAAGCGTGCCAGCTTTATCTCAACTGGGCGACCGTCCTCAGGATGCTTTCCCTAACATGAAGTCGGGCAGAATGAGTTTCATTATTACAAAAACTCAAGAACAAAAAAGAAATTAAAATTTGATGTTGATGTACCAATGTCACAGGATAACGCAGCAACTCAACAGCATCTTCAAGGGTAACAGAATCTATATGTTTTACCTGAAATAAGAGAAGTTTTAAAACCTGTACGAGTTTAATATTAGAAAACATATATGCATTAAGCATGTGGATACGAAAAAACTATGATGAGGACCCTGAGGCTCTTTTCTTTCCCCCTCTAAGGAAGGAGGCCGGCTCGTTTTGGTGGGTGACCATTGTGTGCCTTGATGCCCCAAGAGACTTCCTCTAAGTGAGCACCTACATAAGCCATATTTTCAAATGCAAACACACAGCTAGCATTTTCGGGAACCAAGTCATTGCAGCATGATCAAATGCAATATCCTTAAGGTACTTCCCTTGGGGAGGACAAACAATTACCTCTATAAGGATAAAAAGGAAAAACAAAATCATGCAAGTTATATAATTAGTAGATAACTGAGTGTGGGTATATACAGAAAACATGGAGTATTTTATATGCTATTTTGAATTGAAGGTAAGGAAAATTATGTTGTGTGTGCATCTTTCGCTTATGCTTTAATTGGAAAAAAGGATTTAGAAGAAAATTAACTGCCAAGATATCCTCAGCTACCAATAGAGGCCACATAATCATCCATAGTTTAGTAATTGAGAACCAAAAGATACAAGATAGATAACACAAGCACTTGCGTAGGCGGAGATGAAGAGTCAACAACATTAGATCCAGAAACAGGGCTCCAAAATTTTAATAGTCATACTAAATTAACGTAAACATACCTGGGGCACAGAAGCTCTTTTAGGTGAGTAACCCTTCCTGTCCACACCAAGCTGGATGTAGCATCCATAAGGACCATTCTTCAAGAGAATCTGAAAGATATGGATAGTTTCCAATTCATGCATTACAAGAAAGAATACACTTCTCACAATAACAAAGCTTCATACAAAATAACAGTTAACCTTCTCATTTGAGTCGGGATGAAGACCTAACAATTTTGGCGGCTCCACTGTGTTCTCATTTTGAGGAGTATCCTCTTCCTCATCATCACCATACAATGTCTTAGCAATAAACCTGGAAAATTGCGCCACCCAAACTGTTGAAAGTAATCAAAATAGCAAAACGTTATCTTATAAACAAAGTTTGTATCCTGTAGCAACTTAAGGAAGTTTCAAAATGACCTATACTGAGTATTTCCTGCCAAACTAAATTAACTCCAATCAATTGAGGGCATCACCATACAATGTCCAAAAAATAAACCTGCAGAATCTCAACACTCAAGCAGTTGGAAGTAATCAAAATAGCAAAACGTTACCTTATCAACAAAGTTTGTTTCCTATAGCAACCTAAAGAAGTTTAAAATAACTTATAAAGAATTTCCTACCAGACTAAATTAATCCAATCAATGGAGGGCATCATTGTCATAGATTGTCTCAGTTGTTCGAAAAATCGGCCTGGGGGTGGTCTGCCGCCTCGACTAGGGGCCTAGGCGTTGAATTAGGCGCCGGGATGATTAGTCGGCCGGATAAATAGTAGAATTACGCAGCTATGAGGTATTAATCGCGGTTAAATATGTATTTTTGCAAGAAAGTTGGGCTAATATACTACAAGGGTTTTAGTGTAATTCTAATACACTACGTAAGGATCCACCCCTAGCTCGCCTTAGTAACTTGTTGGACTCTAATCACTGCCCCAAAATGCTTAAGCCCAAGTTACTTCAGTAGCAAGTAGTGTTTCCTTATATACCACATGCAAGATGGGGAGGAAAGAACATACGAGATCATGCAAGATAATACTCACTTGCACCTTGGGTGTTCATCACAGCCTATAAAATATGCAGCACCAAACCTACTGACTTTGAAAACCAATTTGCCTTCAGAACAACTTGGGCATTTCCTGCTTTTGTAGGGGAGAGAACCAAACAACAAATCCCCAAATGTTTTCTCCATCATCTTCTCCACCTGATGAATATGGACATTAGCAGTACGATCACAGTACTTTCTGAACCTTGTCCAATAATCTCCAAGTAGTCCTTTCCATTCAGTCAATCCAGCAGAAACATTGTCGAGCTCTGTTTCCATATCAGCTATAAAACAGTAATCTGTGACCTCGGAGAAATGGTGGGAGAGAAATGCCGACACCATGCGACCACGAAAGTCTGGAAATAGTAGTTGGTTTTGTATGGTCACATATTTTCTATCTTGTAGAACTTTTACTGTACTTGCATATGTGGAAGGTCTTCCTATGCCAAGCTCCTCCAGCTTTTTCACCAATAATTCCTCTGAGTAGCGCAGAGGAGGCTGTGTATGGTGCTGCATGAGTTCCACTTCAGCAACACTCAACATATCCTTTGGCTTCAGATTATTGAGAATGTTGAAAGCTTCATCACGACCATTTCCATCTTCATTGTTTTTTATTGCTTTAGCTTCCAGATCCTTGTAGACCGCTTGGTACCCAATAAACTCAACTGTTGAGCATGTTGATCGAAGAGCAATGGACTGATCAGCATTTCCAATCTCAACTTTTATGTGACCAATGTTTGTGGGTTCCATTTGGCATGCCACTGTACGAGCCCAAATGAGAGCATATAACTTCAAAGAATCTTCATCAAGTATTCCAACAAGTGTAGAAGGTAATCTCCGGATATCTGTGGGCCTAATCGCCTCATGAGCCTCTTGAGCATTCTTTACCTTTTTAAAATATTTACGAGGAGTCCTTGAGGCGAAGTCCTGTCCATATCTTTCAATAGCCAAGGCATGAATGTCCTTCAGAGCTTCATCGGAAATGTGGAATCCATCTGTTCTGGGGTATGTTATCAATCCTGCTGCCTTGTCATCTGATAACTCAACCCCCTCATATAGTCTTTGTGCCAGTTTCATTGAATATGTTGTCGTAAAGTGTAATTTGTATGCAGCATCCTGTTGAAATGTCGATGTTGTATACGGTGCTGGAGGGTTTTTCCTAATTTTGTTTCTCTTACATGCAACCACTTCAAAATTTGATGAACTTATCTTCTGTTCCATGTTCTTCGCTTCTGTCTGACAACTAATTGAGAGTAACTTTGTGGAATCAAAGTGGGTCAAATATGATGAAAAGGAGTTTTTGTTAGTTATTGAACCCTTTCCCCTTTTATTAAACTGAACTTCAACTTTCCAATACTCCTTTGGCTTAAATTGGTCGATTTCCATTTCTCTGTCACATATAAGAGACAAAGCAGCAGATTGGACTCGCCCAGCTGACTGGCAACCAGGTAATTTCTTCCATAACAAGGGTGCAATGTTGAATCCAATTAAGTAATCAAGAGCCCGCCGTGCAAGATAAGCATGAACCAAGTTTACGTCAATGCCACGTGGAGCCCGCAATGCACTTTTGATGGATGACTCAGTTATTTCATTGAAGACAACCCTTGCTATAGTCATACCATCACGTAAAGCATCTTGTTGCTGCAACATCTCAATGATGTGCCAAGCAATAGCCTCTCCTTCACGATCAGGATCTGATGCAAGAATAAGATTTTCTGCACTGAGATACAAGGATGAGCAAGTGAGAAAATATCCTACTTAAAAATGATAAATAGATATACAAGCATAGGTAAAAGGTCTTGAACAGAATCATAGATACTACTCCTTCAGAGGCGATTCACAAAAGGAGAACTGTTGGTTATAAGTTTATAACCACTGATGTCAAAATTCAGAATCATTAATCGTTTTGCTAAAATATTGAGTTGCAATCATAAGGTTTGCTTTGTTTCTGCAGGTTTTCTATATTTATAAATATATGTGCATAAAAAATACACATTGGTTGAAATGGAAAAAAAAAACTATATAACTAGATTGAATATCAGCCTATACATATGGTACCATCCAAATCAATATAACTAGTCGATGTCTTGTTATTTCTTAATAGAGAGGTGACAACATTTAAAGGACGTCATGTTACGCTCTATACAAACAAAAAGTAGGAACGAAACTGAATCAGAGTCTATCACAAATTGAATAGTAAGATTCACTTAATTTTCAATTCAACACCAAGATTCAACTCAAATTGGTTGAAACTCGTTTCGAATCGTGTTCCACATCATTCCAACAACTATGATTGTAAGAATATAAACACCTGTTCTCAGACTACTAGTGTGTCCAAAGAAAATGTTCTGATACCAGTGATTGAAAGGAAAACAAACATCATACCCGCTAAGAGCAACCTTGATACTCTTAAGATGAGTCCAGGCAGTAGATGGAACCTCCCATAGCATACTGAAGTCATCATCAGGACGCACAGACCCTGACCTTGCAGCCAAGTCTCTAATATGACCATGGCTAGGTACAACTTCAAACATGTCACCGAGATAGCCCTGAATTACTTTTGCCTTAGTGACGGACTCCACAACCACAACAGATTTCCCACTAGGAGGATACAATGGCTGCATTCTCCTTCGTCCGTGAGCCTCCGCTTTGCTGCTTGGGTGAGTTCTTTTAATCTTTGTTGACTCCTTTTCAGATGTAACTTTAAACACGTTAGTTGATTTCCCCTCAATATGATTTTTCCCAGCTATACTTCCACACTGCTGCTTTGTTGAAACAGAACAATCAAGTACCTCCAGGGGTTTACTGTTTGTAGTAGAATTCTTCTGAAAAGCTGCAGCATTAGGTAACATATTGCTAGGAGATAAAAACTAAGCACGAGAATTAAACAAGTTTGAAAATTTCCAACCTCTATAGCAGGTAAAGACTGGTTCTTTTTGGCCGTCATGTTGGGTATCTTTGCTTGAGAAACCTTTTCAGAACCTTCTGGCTTAGTTGCTGCATCAATAGCAGCATTAGTGCCACGGCTTTGTCCTTTGCTTTTCTTGCTTCTTGACTGCTGCTTGTGTTTTCCTTTGTCTTCAGAGAGTTTGTTTTTATTGCCAACATGTGAATTTGAAACAGAAGGTCCCGAACTTGCATCTTCCACTCCATTCCCCACTAGCTGCTCTCTTGAGTTCACCATATCAGTACCTTCTAACTGTGTATCCGTCGAGTTAGAAGCATTCTTCCGCTGTGCCTCGTTCCTCTTGTGAGCAGCAAATGACTTTGCCCGCTTCCAATGCTTATTGAAAACTTTGACTGCTGAAGTTTTCTCATTATTCCTTCCATCACTAAAACCAACCTTATCATTTTTATCCGTTACTGCTCTTGGAACGTGAGAAAAACGCCTCTTTGCATAATCAACACAATAAGGCGATCTCAACCCATAACCAAACATACCCGAAGGCACCACACTACTAGAATATCCAACAACATTAATTTGGGGCTGACTGGTAAGGGCCCTCTTAGATTCATCAACACCTAAGCTTCTAAAAGTAAGGAAATTTTGTACAGATGTAGGTCTGAGAACCCTTGGTTGATTGTCTTTTATCGCGCAAGATACCCCTAGCTGTCTAAATTTCAGCTTGAAGCAATTTTCATAGTTACCTCCATTACAAAAGGCTGAACTTGGCAAGTAAGAGCAAATGTGATTCTGCATCACCCCATTCTGCAACTGTAACAACAATATGACCGAAAAATTGGAAACAACGAAGAACATGACAAACAAAGGACAAAAGAAAAGGTAAGGCATTGTTCTCGCATATAAACCAAAATACTCTTTTCCATAACAAAAAGTTTCTGGCCCTTTTAACCCACTTCAGTTTTCAAAAACACTACTTGAACAAATATATATATATATATATATATATATATATATATATATCTCTCTCTCTCTCTCTCTCATCCAATTTGGGATGATTGAACAAAAAATGGATTACGTGATGCATAAAAACTAGGACAGGTTACAAACTTAATTCTCAAAAGTAATCATTCAAGAGATTTTCTATTTTTCAACAAATGGGCATGCTAAATGCTTGTGGAAGGCATATGTTGAGTGTTAAGGCATACAATCCCGCATTGCTTTGGTATAGAATGGGCGATCACTTACTATAATGTTGGGACATCTACACCTAATAGCTTAATCCCCATCACTTGTTTGGTCAAACAGTTGTTGGGATGTCGGTGAAATGAACATTGAAACCACCAAGGGTTTATAATCATTGCTCATACTTGAAGGGGTATCTGTCATTAAGAAAAACCTTAGGAGGATTCGGTGAAATTTACACCTTAATATAATTTTAAAACCTCTTCACCTAATAGCTTAAGCTTATGGGTTGGATATAAAATTTATACCTTGAGTTCAAGTTCTCTCATTAGAAAGAAAATAAGCATGCCCATTCCATTATAGTGCATTACTATCTCCATTCCAAAAAGACTCCAGTACACGGACGAGAAAACTTAAAAAGACTGCATTCTTATCATTAAAATTCAAACTTCAAGTGATTAGATATCAAGATTTCTTTCAATTTGCAACAATCTGTTGATAAAAATGAATGTTGTATAAGTCATCCTTTTGTGTATCTGACAATCTTTTTGGGACGGAGGGATTAACTTTCTAGAGAACAGGTTAGTGCTACTCCGTACATCACAATATCCCCTACCTTGCCCTTCATCCAAAAATGCTAAAAGAAAAACAAACGTAGAAAACTATATCCATCTATTTTCAGTTGTCATAGTTCTATTTTAACATCAATTTGTAATACCTTAACACAATATTCCTACGCAAATGCTAAACACACCACAGATTAAACACGCAATGCGCGTGCAAATCGTGTACTTGCATAAAAGATGGAATGACGAAAATCTTGAATTGAGCTTAACTTCCTAAAGAAAACTGCCACCTCGTATTTTATATCCCCCTCTTTTCTACGAGAAAATTTTCAATGCAACAATTATTTGTAACGCCCCACATCATGTGAGATAGGCGTTACATATAACCATTGCATTGAAGATTTTTTCTTTTTCTACTTTCACATCCCAGATTACATTATCTTACATTATAGATTAATCAAAATTCAAGATTTTTCACTTCCCATCTTTTCGATAACACGATTTGCATACCCATCGTCGTGCGCCCGAGCGTCCAAGTATATATGCTGCTATGCATATACATATAATAAATGTTGGAGAAAAGTAAGGACCTTCAACGTGATGGGATGAAGCCGCGGCGGCCACGCGGCGGCCAAGTTTCTGAAGGAGAAACAATTGACTGCTGCGGCGGCGTTGGGTAGTTGTGCAGTGGCAGCAAGTAAGCTTCTTTGAAAGAGGTGAGCAGTCATCGCCATTAAGATTTTCGGAGGAGTGATTCAAACGCCTTCACCTAGAATTAACACAGTTAGCATACGTAGAACCATCACAGGTTCGTTGTGCATCGGTCACTTGAGTGTAATTTGGCATTGCGAGCATTAATCGCAGGAGCGAGATAGAGAGAGAGAGAGAGAGAGAGAGAGAGAGAGAGAGAGGGTTTAAGGTGAAGTGAGAGAGGCGAGGGAGGGTTTTGAGCTGTTCTAGTGGGCCATGTCGACTAATCACCGCTCTGGGTATTACAGTACACACGAGAAGTCGTTTGTTTGGTTATCCATTTTCAGCCCACGTAATACAGGGCTTTTATTTATATAGATTGGGCTGAGATTGGGTTGTTTGGCTGTCAACGAGCCAAACCTAG
Organism: Rhododendron ferrugineum; assembly: GCA_025642025.1. Taxonomy (NCBI): domain Eukaryota; kingdom Viridiplantae; phylum Streptophyta; class Magnoliopsida; order Ericales; family Ericaceae; genus Rhododendron; species Rhododendron ferrugineum. Next base: position 24,349,202 of record JAOTQK010000023.1, read on the forward strand.
CTTTGTCGAGCTTAAGTCATAATCAGCCGAACTTAGTTATTATTAAACGAGTCTCTATAATTAAGTTGAGTCTCCCTTAACGAGTCGAGCTAAGCTTTTGTTGAACGAGTCGAAAACTCGAACTCAAACTCGCAAGTTGCTCGATTTGTTTACGGCCCTTGCTTCTATTCACTCTCTCTCTCTCTTCTCTTTTTCTTCCAATATTGTACTTATATAGTGCATAATCAAGTAAATGAGCCTAGTTCGAACTCACAAACTGCTCGATTCGTTTACGTCCTCTAGCTTTTATTCTATTCTCTCTTATTTTCCTTTCCAATATTGTACTTATAAACGACAAGAACGTATTTATTTTTATTTTTGAAAGGATAAATAACGACAACAAAATGACAAGCACTTTTCTGTTGAATACCTTCTTCTTCTTTTTTAAACTTACGTAGTGGTGTACAGTACCATGGATTTGAATCTCGTTCCGTTCCGACCGTTAGGTACCGTTTCTATGATTGATCGGTACTTTGCACGTCAAATTCCGTTCCGGTCACAATACTAGTGATTACTGGAGCATACCGGCGATTCCGAAAATTTCCGGCCGAGAATCTATTTCACGGGTAAGTTGCAGTGACATGTTTTCTATATTTACTTCAAAAACGTACAGAGCTGCGAGGTTGCATCTCCGGCGTTGGTTAGGGTTTTCCGTATGTCTAGGGAGAGGTTTTTGAGAGACAGAGAAGATGGCTGTTTGGAAACAAGGGTAGTTTAGTTTCAGTCAGGTTCCGTTTACGCTGTGATTAACTTATGCATTATAATTTTTTGGTTTTGTCCTTATTTAATTTTTTTTTTTGGCATTTGTTAGTTTTACGCTAAATTTTTGGACTTTTTCTTAAATATTTTCCAAAATACTTGTTTAAAAGTCAAAAAATTTTACTTTTCTGATTCCTCTCGTACTTACTCACTCATATCACATAAAAGTTTGGCGTAAAACTAACAAATGAAAAAAAAAATTGAATAAAGACAAAACTCAAAAATTATTCTGCATAAGTTAATCACTAGCGTAAACACTCAAGTTGGGTTAATTATGTTATTCCATGTCACAAATTATGGTGATTCTATTCAAAGCAAAAAAATTAAAATCCGGTGACACTATTTGAACATAAGAGAATTCTCTCTAAAATTCCATATTTATATGCTCAATAAGAGAAAATGAAAAAGTTCAATTTTTGTCGCTTCATCCAAATTTATCCCAACATATTTTTTTCTGCCACTTAATTGGAGGGTATAAGGAATTTTTTTTTTAATAAAAAATTGTATATAATTTGTCGAATCGCTTTTTCACCATCTCTCACGAAACCAATTGGTGTGAGAGAGGGCTTCAATTAGGTTTTTTATGGCATTCGACATCACGCCCGTAAGTCTGTGTTTAGAGTGGTCTCAGGAAGTGACATAGTGTATCCAAATTCATAGGGGTACTCCGAGCCCAACATAATCATAGTAGCGCTAAATTCGAAATGGTACCCGATATCTAACCAGTACCGGTATGTACCGTACTAATAAAGAAAACCGATACGGTATTCAAAACCTTGGTGTACACCAATAAGTCTTGAAATACAAAATGTGACAGAGTCAAAATGAAATGATAAAACAACTCAACTGCCACATCAGTTGGTAAACCAGCGCTACAATTTAAAGAAAAGTTTATGTGTATTTTGAACACTCTCTCTCTCTCTCTCTCTAGCTCTCTCTCTCTGAACATTCATGCTGCAGCTGGGTATGCAGGTCATAAATTAACATCCCAAGTCCTTTTGGACAGGAATGAAAGGAGGCATGCAATTGCCAAAAACAAAACTCCCATTTCTGCTTTGAAAGGATGGGGATGAAAAGGGTAATTGACCCCTTGAAATATTAACTTTCTTTGATATAACAGGCTTTGGAAGAGTGTATAATTTGTAGTTGCCCAAGCCTCCTGCATAGCTCTTGGATTCCTTCAATAATTTCCTCCTTGTTCTGTAAGGGTTGGCTTCTTTCTTTGGAAGATCTTCTATGCTCTTAACCCTTGAAAGACATGTAAAAGATTGAGACTTTCCCTGGTAAAACTTAGACAATCCCCTCCTGCATGCATATATAGTATTTGACATTAATTTGTGTTTAGTCAAACATAAAAATACGACTTAACAACAAGCTTCAACGCACTCAGATTTAGTTATATAGTCTGTCGCCAAGCATATAATTACTTCCTCCGCCCATATTGTTGCTGGTTCACTATGTGTATTTATCTTTTTTAGGAGATCGACGTCGTTAGAAAGCTTAATTTGAGGAGGATGAACATTGTGGCACATCTAAAATGGAATCGTTGACCTTATTGTGCGATATGGCCGGGAACAGAGGCGGGAGTAGGAAATATGAATAAGAAGCTGGGAAAGCTTCGCTTTTAATCCATTAATAACCAAGAAAGTATTCATGCAATTTTAAGTTGGCAAGATAATCATTCACCAAGGAGATGGAAAGAGAAAGCAGGTTTACTTTACTGTTCAGATTGGAAAGAAATACTACAAGATTTATGGAGAAAATATCATTTTTCTCGTTCTTATGTTCGATGTGAATTATGAATTTGAAGGATAGATTTGTGGAGAAGAAGACTAATCAAATGAATATATCCCTTTTTCGTACTTGGTTCTCCTATCAATTTTTTTATGCCTTAAAACCGTCTACAAATTCATGATTCAAACATGACTTATGATCACTAGGGATTCAATAATATGTGATCGAGTTGATCGAATCGAATGAACTATATATGTTATGTGATATATAAAGATCGATCCATAATTAAGGACCCCTTTTAGAAGATAGGAGTAATATATACTTACTTGATAGGTAGCTGGGCCATGAGCTCAGATAAATCACATAAAGGCCCAGTGCTGGAAGTGGAATTTGATGAACATGAAGTACTTGATGATGAAGTTGCATCATCCTCTTCATCTCCCATATTGTCTGATGTTGTTGATAATGGTGATCCATTCGAAAATTTAGAATCCTCTTCCCCATCCATCATGATGCCTTCACCACCCATGTAATTAAAGAGACAAGGATTAAGGAGATGGAACTTAAGTAGTAATTAATATTCACCTTATGAACTTGAGACATTAATTTGAGGGATGTGAGCACATTTATAAACATGCATATGTTTGTGTGTGGATTAGGTTTTAGTTTAAAATTCGTCATGAGAGGGGGGAGCATGGATTTTGCATGATACTCCGACTAGACGGTAACACGTGGAGAAAATAAAGTTAATTAGTGAACCTCTTATTGGGTGATGGTACAGATGTCGACGATTGACAAAGGTTGCAGGCAAGAGCCATGGACTAATTTAATCCCACATTATCATCTCCCATGGTTTAATTTATTTCTTTGACTTAGGCAAGATTTGTATCACAATTGATTAGTATTATTTATTGAAATTAAAGAAGATAAGCTCTATGGTTTGGGAGCCAGCCATATCCTAGTCACCATCTTAACCAAACCTTGCATGTATAATCATTTTCTAATCCAAGAATCTCTTTGTTTAGATTTTGTAATCTATCTGAAAGGACTGTATATCTAGTGTTCAATTAAATTATGAAAGTAATAAAATACAACAATGATTACACATTTTATTGCATTTTAAAATTGATTTTATTGTTAGTCCCTATCAAATAAATGGGACTTACACAACTTATCTTCGACGGAGGAAGCAATTAAAATTAAAATTTATTCATATTTGAAGAGTCATGTGAGCAAAATGCTCTTTAAAGGAAGAAGTAAAAGGTGCTACACTATTTTGATGTAGCTTTCTCTCTTCATGTTTGAATAGAGAGATCGATTTCAATCGCTAATTAAATACTACTTGAAGATTCCCTTATAGTTACGTTTTCCAATAGCTCTTCAATTTGCTACACAGGTAACCAAATTCTTCATTGGACATTAAAATCTTCTTCTCCCCTTAAAGATGCTCTTACATAACTTAATTATAAGTAAGAGGGCATCGACTCGAAAGTTTATACATCAGAACTCCTCTCCATGTGAGAACCTACCATGGGAATCAAAGTCCCACATCCGTGGATTGTGGGAAGTTGATATGGTATATAACGGAACACGTCAAACTACTATATAACTTGAGGTTAAACTTTTAAGCCACGTGGTTAGGCGAATGGTTAGCAGGTCAACTGTAGCGGGTCGTGATACTCCAGCTTTATATGTATAATATCTTCTCACCTACCTTATCCAGTAACCTAGAACATATTTTGTCTCTTGGTAGGGAATTAGGATTTCATGTTTCAAAAAACTTGTCGAGTTTTTCAAAGGTGGACTTGGTTAATGTTCTAATTTTTTGACTTCCCTTGAGACAGGAGATAAACTCCAGAACTAGTCAATAAATGTGGGATGAGAATATATTGAGGCACTATCGAAATGATTTTGCATACTTTGGTGAGACCAAAAAAAAATAAAAAATCTTATCCAAATTGTGTTTACCTGTCATTTGATGGGACAGCAATTCTTTACATTGCAAAATATATCCCCTCATGAGTTGGAACAATGGAGGATAGGTGATCTCATAATTTTTTATTCTATAGAACAAAGAAATCTTATCAAGTTGTCTCTAGGTGTCGGACATGATGAGACAATGCTCTAATTCTTTACATTGCAAAACAATCCATTCCGGGGTAGGATTCGCAAAACTCCATTTCCATTAAGGCCCCGTTTGATAACAGTGATAGATGAATGAGATTCGTAAGGAGATGGGATTAGGATTGGGATTGGTAATGAGATGAGATTGTTAATGAGAAGGGATTGATAATGAGTATGTTTGTTTGGGATGAGATTAGATGATGGAATTATTAATATCATG
>JAOTQK010000023.1:24486870-24500620 GCA_025642025.1 Rhododendron ferrugineum
CACCCATCAAGGGCCCACATTGATCATTCGAAGTACACTTCAACTTATACAACCCGCGAAGAAGAACATATTGGAAAAAAATGATCTTGATCTTTTCGTGATCTATTACTAGATCTAATACCATTTGCAATGAGCCTAAAGTCTACCTTAGCTAAGAAGTGGTTGAGAATTAAGTTGAAAAGGCAGATATAAATAGAAAAGAGTATGAGTTTATTAATGGGAGCTCACATTCACTTTGGTGAGTTGGAGTCGGAGATTGTAACTCAAGGACCTCGTAAATCTCAAGGGCATTGAGAATCGGGGGAAGAGTGGACTGAGAGGTCGCACGGATAGAGAAATTCAGCTTCCGCGAATCTGCGCTAATAGAATACGTGCTATTGACGGTGACCGGTCGCGAGAAGTCAGTAGCAACACCCAGGGACCAGGGGGCGTCGTTGATGTAGATGTCGAGTTCTCTTTCTTGTTCAGCCGTGCCAATCTCGGCAAAATGCATGTACACGTTGAAGAGCTGCTGTTTCGGATAATCTACTTCGAAACAAAAGTTCAACGAATTACGTCCATTGACGGGCCTGACGGCGGTGGCCATGACCTGGTACGGGGGTTTGTAGTCGTTGGCGCTCAAGGCATCGGTGTTACGATAAGAAGATGCACGGAACGCTTCCCATGAAGATGAAGGGTTGTCTGGAAACCAAATCCGATCATAGACATCTGCAGAATACCTGCAAATCAAGAGACAAATTGAAACCCCTTTTTAATACTCCCACTCAATGAAGTAATCTGAACCGTGTAACTTTGATCTCAAAAATAAAATACTCTCTCAAATAATTAAACTTTTCCCAAAGATCTCAGTAAGTCTGCTAAAAAATGCTACGCGAACAACCGTTGTATTGGTTGTACGCGTAATTATAATCGTCCAGACGTATTTGGAGGGTCTAGATTTTAAAAATACACTTACGGGGAAAAGTTTAATTTTTCCGGGGAAGACTTTGAGCGAACCGTGGTCATTTACAAAAGTGCTACACATACAACAAATCTCTAGCCGTCCATTGCTGCAATAAAGGGTTAGGATTCGTTCAAATTCTTCCCCGGAAAAGTTAATTAACTTTTCCTTGGAAGAGTTTTTTTAAAATTTAGACCGTCCAAATACATCTGGACGGTCAGAATTACGCACACAATCAACACAACGGTTGTGCAAGTAGCATTTTTGGGCCATTTATTACAGCAATGGACGACTAGAGATTGGTTTTGTGTTTTGTACTCCCCGTCCATTTTTAAGGAGAAATTTTGGGGTACTAGATGGATACCACGTGGCCATGTCCACGTTTTACCCGAGCAGCTCATTCGGACCGTCCAAAAATGTGTTAGACGGCCCAGATTGAAACTCTCTCCCCCTTTCTCTCCTTTTTTCTCTCTCCAAATCTGAGCCGTCCAAAATCGAAAATTTTCTTTTTTTTAAGTGTTCAGATGCGCCGAGTGGGTACCACATGGTACTCACCCGCCACTGAAAATTTTCTTCTTTTTAAGTGTTCAGTTTCATAACTTTAACTTATTAAGAAGACATTATCATTACACATTTCATATTAACTTTTACCCAAATTTTTCTACTTATCTTCTATGGAGGCATCATCATTATAAATTTATTCACTAACTTTTCAAATCGAAATCTGCTTTAAGGGATAAAATGAAAAATGTACTACTCCCTTCGTCCCAATTTGTTTGTCCAACCTCAAAAATTTAACTTTTTTAGAGCATCCGCAATGGGTGTGTTATATTTGTGTATCAAAATGTTTGTTAATGTATGTGTTAGGATAAAAAAATGGGTCCCACAAGTGTAAGTTAACTTAGGAGTGTGTTAGAATTTATATGAGTACCTCAATGGGTTAGTTAGGAGTGTGTTAACTCTTTAAAATAATGTTAAAACAACGGCTATAATAAAAATTTTACAACGGCTATATCACCAACGTCATTTTTCTGTATTGAATGAACGGCCAACGTTCATGTTTCTCCCACTCCACATCCCATTTATAAGAATATGTTCAGAGCTCATTGTTGTAATTTCTTGCATGAAATCCCATTTCCTTCTCCATTTTGCCTAAATTCCTGCAGCTTCTGCCTTTTTCATTGCATATAATCCTATTATTGATGAATTCAATTATTCCTTCAAGTTCTTTTTCCAGTACTGAAAGTTCATCCGATGACAATCAAATTACTGTTTCCCGGACCTATACACAACCAATGCAAAAGATGATGAATTTTTGTTCCAAAATACATATGCTTGCAAAACTCGCGAGTTTTGAAAAAAGAAAGTAGTGTGAGCATTTATGTTTTATGGTTGAAGGTTGAATTTATGGAGATAGGACCCACTTATTGTTTGTTAGCTTGGTTGCCAAACTTGATAACCATGCTAACACACTACTAGATTTAGCACACTCTAACACACATGCATTGTGGCACAAAAAATACAATTTTGTTTGTTAAGTTTTAACACACACAATTAACACACTAGTTAACAAACCCATTGTGGATGCTCTTAGGGAATACAATTATTACACCTAAAAAGATACAACTTTCCACATTTATCCTCAACCTTTTTACAAAAGTTACTTTATTCGAAAATTAATTCATTTAGAAGTCAAATGGACGAATATTTTGGGACAATTAAAAGTCAAAAAGTAGACAAATAAATCGGGACAGAGGGAGTAACTTTTACCCACTAACTTTACAAAATGGGTACTTATTAATAGACAACCCAAATGAAATACCGAACTCTAAAAAAACGATAGAGGGAGTATCAAAATTTGTTGACTGTTTTGTCATTCGTACATGTTTTTTGCCTTTAGTAATAATTATTATTTTTTTCTATTTTGCTTTTTAGATGTAAATAGCATACCTCTATCCAACCAAAAAATATATTTTTTATGTTAAAATGTTTTAAAAATTGACTAAAAACGAAAAAATACAAAAACTTATACTCCAGTACTTTTTTACCTCAAAACTTACAACCAAACAAAGTGATGTCCAAGTCTTGAGTGTGAATGTGGTATCTAAGACGAGAGTAATTAAATATCAGTCTTGCTATTGTCAGTCCACTGGGCTGACGATAAGCACACTAGAAGACAAGGAAAATCTGTATTTCTGTTTATTTTTTACACCATTTAATACACATTTACACACCTACTACTGTCAACCCATTGGGCTGATTTTAGAATTTTCCATTAAATATTCAAAAGAGATTTCCTTAATTGTGTTTTCTACTTATTAACTATGTATGAGTGTTCTCATTGGGATTGCCAGTTATCGCATGGTTGTAAACCCAAGTTTAGTGTACAAGTCTTCGAAATTAATTAATACAAGTATACTCGTTCCGTTCAATATTGAGAGTCCACCATGAAAAGTCATGCTATTTTTTAAATAAAAAAATCAACTACTTCCGTGTATAATTTTTTGAATTTTTTCACACCAAATTAAAGTACTAATCGAGATCTTTAATACGGAGCGGAAAAATTTGAAAAATTATGCACAGAAGTAGTTAATTTTTTAATTTGAAAAAAGGTAAGAGAGAGAAAGTGGGACTATCATTGTGGAACGGAGATAGTAATAATTTGATGTGTTTGACTCTTATGAAGAATGTCTAAATATGCATGTGAGACACACACTATTACTCAATGGTCCAGTATTCAACACAGACATTTAATGAACACATTTTATGATAGTCTACGTAAACAATTCTGTGTCGTTTTATATGGAACAATGCTCAATTTGTTTTACGAAAAATGTAAGTACGAAAAGCACAAAGTAAATCGATCATTATCATGCTGACCCAATATAATTTATTTCGAGTACGTGTGGCACATATACTATATATATAAAAGATGAATCTGAGCCACTTTTTTTGTGTGTCCTAATTCTCTATGATTCTAGCCTTTCAAGAACTGAGTCGTTTTCCTGCCTGAGCCACTCATTTTTTTAACCACAAAATAAGTCGTACGTTTTTCTGTCTATTCCTTAGAACTGACAACTCGCGAAATATTGGGAAGGTGCCTTACCTGACTCTCTCATCTGCAGTTAACCCGAAATCAAGCCGACGGAAGAGTTTCAATGATCCAGACTGCGTTTGGTACATGGAATTATTCAACTGCTGTAGTTCAAGTGCTGATATAAAGGGCGTTCCATGTCCAGTATCCACAAGACAGACATGGATGTAAGCCGTCGTTGCAGGAACGTTGTGTATGATTTCTACGCATACGACGTCTGATGCATCATCAAACCTCACTGGATGCCACTGATCCCCATCGACGTAGAGCGCAAATTGTGGTGGCTGATTCTTGGAGTCATAGTTACCATACTTAAAAGTTGCCCTGATCAAGCAATTGTTACCTTTGTCTTGTGGCAGGGTGTAACAATTCCTGATTCCTAGGGGAAAACTTCTCAAGTCTGAGAGCACGCCGGAAGAAGAGATGTTGTAATTTGTCCCGGCGTCTGTGTACTCCGCATCGGAACTGTAAGATATGGTTGTTTCTGTATTCTTGTAGTCTGAACCCTCAGGAATTCCACAATCAATACTTATGAAGCCTGAAAATTTAGTGTTTGAAATTAATCCTTAATTTGCAAAATACTCCACAAAATAGATCTAGTTGAAAATCAGCCGATGTGAAACTCGCTTCGGGCAGGGGAAACGAAAAACCGTTTTACTCGTTACAAAACTTGCCTTTTCAGTCCCAAAATCCCTGCCTTTTTTTTTTTTTTTGGGTCTTCTGTCATTTCCCCAGGAGTCCGTTTCGTAAGAAATACATATTTTTAGGGGCCCACCTAGTTACATGGGTGATTAAGTTTTGCCCACTTCCATTACGAGATAAGTGGCGGCTAAGAAATTAATTACTCTTTACTAAGTAATCAGCCGATGAAGTGTACCGGGAAGCCATCTCACAAGATAGTACTCAATCGGCAGAGGTAATACGGCAAGGGGCTCCACGTGATTACGTCATTAATTTTGATAAACTGAATACTAATTTAAATCGTATCTACAAGAAGCCCCCTACACCGTATACTAATCCATTCCCAAATTTCGAAAATGTTCCATCCGTAATGACAGAGTGGGCATGTGAGAACATAAGAGACCCCTGCGGGGCCACAACAAGGCCCAAATCCATAATAATTGAAGGCCCAACAAGAACAGGAAAAACTTGTTGGGCTCGGAGCCTTGGCCGCCATAATTACTTGGCAGGGCATCTAGACTTGAATTCAAACGTGTACTCAAATGATGCATGGTACAATGTGATAGACGACATCAGTCCAATAAAGCTAAAGCACTGGAAGGAACTTATAGGTGCGCAGACTGGATGGCGGACCGATGTGAAATGCTTGCGACCAGTTCTTGTGACGGCATCAATACCCTGTATCGTGCTATGCAATCCAGGCCCCCAATCTGCATATAAAGCGTTCCTAGACAAGCCAGAGAACGATGCGCTCCGCATTTGGACAGAAGGAAATGCAATCTTCGTCGTCCTCCAAGAGGCCCTTTTCACCTCCGCGGATCAAGGAGGAGCACAAGAAAGCCAAGAAGGAGAACGCCCAGAGGAAACGTCTAGGGTGCCACTACGCGAGAATACCAACGAATAATGGAAAATTCAAGAATCCTAGCATGTCCCTTGACGAGCACACCGATGATGTTCCACGTCCAACTGATAGGGGAACCGTGGATACCCCCCGCCCAGCCGGCGTGGACGATGCTGAAGGTAAACTTCAGACTCAACCATTGCACAAGGAAGCTCCTCCGGATACAATCGTACAGCACTACATGGCGTATTTGGGTGGACCCCAGGATTCACAATTTTCTAGGTATTGCCCAGAGGCTGTACACTTTGATTTTTCGGAGTTTGAATAACTACTCCACCTTCTTTTCCATTGACTTGTTTAGTTTGGCAATTAAATCCGTTCTGGAAGGATGTAGTTGGTGTAATTCCTATCGTCTGGAAACGGACTACCTTGTAATGAAAGATGATATTTAATTTCTTGTTCTGAAGCATACTACATTTGTTATCTGTTGACAATTGGCCATGAAAACAACAGTTCCAGTCAAAATGCAGTAAATATAGAAGCATTGACGAACACGATTTTAATATATGTTCAATAACCAAACCCAAATATGTAGTTTTGGAGGCCCAAACATGCGCGAAAGCCCAAAAAACAGTGCACGTCATGGCGAAGCGATGAGTATTGTTCGTGGGCCCATTTCTGATCGAACGTGTATATACCCGACCCATAATTCAACTGCACAATATTTACGGTAATGCCATCTGGATATCAAAGTACATAAAATAGAACCAAATGTCCATTCTGAACCCAGACATGTAGGGGCCACATTATCATTTGTCATTTTGAACACACTTAATATAATGCCAAGAGAGCCCTGCGGGACAAAAGATTCCCAATTATTCCCCCGCTGTCCATCTCGACCGTCAATTCAAATTAAAGTAGCCCGCTTTAATTCGAGGGTCAGGATGAGCTGCGCAAACACCTCGACCTCCCCCGGCCTGCCACGTGCCCACTACCGTGGGTCCCACTATAAAACCCCCCTGAAGGGGAGGCCCCAGTAACTTTATATCGATTCGAAGGTCTTGAAGTCAGCTTTCATTTGCCACTGGAATCACCTTTAGAACCTAAGTACACAGAAAGTTATGACCATTAGAGTGAGGGTGTGTCGGCCTCCAAACATGCGTTGACTACCCCTAGGATCCTCGTTCTATCGTTTCGACTTCCTATGACTTGTGGGTGATATTTGTGACCCATTGGCCTTCCATTAGTGAGGAGCGACCTAGGGATTATTTAGTTAACATCGTTAAGTGCATTCTATTGATTGTTGGTACTTGTGATGGCTTATAGCGCATTTGCGATAATGTTGGCATGTTGTGTGATATTTCATTTATGAATGTGATCATGTGGGAGTCTTAACTTGCATATTGTGTGTGAATGTAGTTGTTTGAGTTGGAAGTTGATTTAGGAAGTCTCGTAACGCAAGAGGTGGTAATACGGAGACTTAGATGAGTCTCGTAACGCAAGGGGTGGTAATACGGTGACTCGAGTCATTTGGGATCACCGTGATGCAAGGGGTGGTAACACGGTAATCCTCGTAGTGTTATACGGTAACGCAAGGGGTGGAAATACCGATGGTGGGAGTTTGGGATAGTGAGTTGTGTTGAGTTGGTAGAATGCATGTGTCTTGTGAATCGTGTGGCTTTTGAGATAATGGCATATCCTTGAGCGATCGTAATGAATGTCGATACTCCTATGAGTTCGTTGTTATCTCTTGATTGAACTACATCTCCTTGTCATCTCATTTTGCACTTGGCTTCATATTTATACATAGAATTGTTAAAGATTTTTCTACTGGGCTAGTGTAGCTCAACCTAATCTTTCTTTTCAGGCTCAAACGTTGGGCGATAGCTCATGTGCGTCGTGTGCTTGGAAGTGAAGGATTTTTTGGAAGCTAACTGTTTTAGTTACCTAACCATCTAAGTAATTGACTTTCTTTTGATTTAAGATGGGTTTGTAACTAAATATTCTTGAATTCCTTTTGACTAAAATGTTTGTAATATTCTAAACAGGTTTGTACTCGTACTTAAGATTATTTTGTGGCCGGTGTGCCAAAGTTGTAATTCCTTTAATTTCAGGGGTTTGTTGGTAAACTTAAATCGGTGGAAACTCTCTTGGGTTATTATCTATGATATGAGAGGAATTTCAAATGAGGTGGATTATTTATTTATGTTGAAAATCGAGGGCATGACAGTTAACAACGCCTCGGCCAAGCCGCAACCTCTGGCTACCGAGAGGAGATCCTTGTTGATCTTACTTGTATCTGCCGAAGACAAACAGATAGAAAAGAAGTTAGACGTGACGGATTCATGTTTAAAGCAAAGTAAATAAAACTGCGATAAGAACCGAGCAAAAAGCATGTGAAGAATGGTGTGAGATGCTTACAGGGTTCCCCCCTATGGGTCGCAACGTCAAACTGCCCGTACTCGAGCGGCGGGTATTGAAAGTTGCCTCGGACCTCTACGTAATCCGAGGCCCATTTCTCCGAGTCGTACATACCCTCGGGAATGATCTTATCCATGTTCCTCCGAGAGCATAAGTAGTACCGAGAACGCCTAACGTTCCTCGATACCATGTAGTTCTCAAAGATATGGAAGTATTCAAGAGGGTACATCTTTACCTCGGCAAGCTTGATGATCGAATGGATTATGCGATAAGAGTTTACACTAAGCTGGCACGGCGTAAGGCTGAAGCGGTGGAGGATCTGTCTCAAGATCTTGTGCATTGGGAATCGAAGCCCTCCTTCGGTGATTGCCATCAAAGGAACAGTGACATGCTCGTCACTAAATAGTATTCGGGGCCCTGTTACGGGTGTGAGCACAACGTCGTTCGGGATGCTGTACGCCCACCGAAAGAGTTCAATCCCCCTTTGATCCTCGAAACAGTTCCAGTAGGGGCAGGAGTCTTTTCCCTTCCGGTCAGGGATCAAGTCTGGGTCCAAGGGAATAATCTTCCTCTTGACCTTCTTTTTCGGAGCAGCAGAAGATGATTCGCCGAGGACGGCACCTTCTCCTTCTGGCCGACTAGAAGAAGCGGCAGGCGTGCCTCTCTCGGATTGGTCTTCCTCATCCCCATCTGCTGCTTCCTCCTCTAAATCCTCTTCTTCGTCTGGGTCTTCTTCGGCTTTCTCCGAAGAGTCGTCATCGTCAATCTCGACGATGTCGGGACCCATTGACCGAAGAGGAGTCACGTTCGAGGGGAAGTCGATCCCCTCGATTCCGGCGTACGGAGATCCGGATCCTACGCGATACTTCTGAGCCTCAGCCCTAATTGCTTCGGCTATTCGGGGGTCCATCCCACCAAAACCGGGTGCTTTGGAATCCACCGAGCGATGCGACTCTCCCGAAGAGGATGCTGACGACTCCATACCTAAAACAAGTGCATGGGATAAGACCGTAGCGAAAGGCAAGGTCGTTATTCCTAGGGTGCCTAATCTTAGTGTCCTAAGTTAACTCAGCAAACGCGTTACTCCCGAGCGACTATGTGTCGAGTGGGGATTCCGAGCGCAGTTATGCTTCGGAAGCCAATAAAGGTTGCTACTTATTCGGTATTTCGTTCGGAGAATTCTTGGTTATTATGCTTCGGATTTAGTTTATGTTCGGAAGAACACGGACTGAATATGTTCATGGGCTCGGAAGAACACATGAACATATTCAACCTGTTCTACAGCATTTAGGGAAGGGAACAGACAGAACGGAAAGAAAAACCCACTTTTGTGGTCAAAACATGCGTGAAAACAACTGAAAATGCAGGGAAGTATCAAGAGAAGCAGAATATACCTGAATATCAAGAGAAATCTGTGATTCGTGGTGTTAATCTTCAGATTTCAGGCGATGTTGGGGTGAGAACCGTCGAGAAGCAGTTGAAGCGTCTGATGGAAGGAGAGAAAAAGTGATTTTCTCTCTCCTTCCACCCCTTTTATACCAAGAGAAGAATTCGAAACGACGCATGGCCCCCAGCCGTTGGATTGGAGCGGGAGATTGATGCTCCGCGCGATGACTAACACGTGGAGAGCTTTGTACAGCGCCGTTTCACTATCTAATGAATTGATGACACGTATCAAATTTGAAATCGGCGGTTTCAGAAGCATTAAATGCGGTTCCAGAGCTTGTCTGCTTCGGGTATCGAGAACGACTTTGTTCGGCAGTTGTCCACGCTCGGCTTGGGAGGAAGCAAACGGTTAGTCGATTGTCAGGATAGCTTTGTTCGGCCACTACCGTCAACTCCTCCTTTCTTCGGGACATGCAAAGCAGGAGTTGAGGGGCTATTTTAGTGGGCCGAAATATCCGAGGGTTTATAGGGGTCAACAGGTTGACCTTGTGGGCCCACGGCCCAGTTGTCTCAGTTCGTCTGTATGAGGAAAAGTCAAACATAACACGTCATCCCTGTTGTCCACACACGTCATCCCTGTTGTCCACCGAACGTTAGTCGGTCTTGCGGATGTCCGCCGAACGTACTCTGGATCCCCGAACGAAATCACAACGCCCTTGTTCGGCATCAGTCTTGTTTACTCAGATGGGTATCCTCCCTGTTCGAGAGAATGGTTCGGCGAGCAGGTCTTGTGCTCGGCAGATCCTCTGCTCGGCTGGGTTCCTCGGCTGATTAAGGCGGCGGTAGAACATTCTGGAAGCTTCTACTGATAGAGGCGAAGATAAGCACGTTCACCTCTCTGATAACCGATGGGACATCTCTGACACTGGCCCACGTGGGTCCACATGGGTCTGCAGATCTAGAAGGGCGGTATCCATCGAGTGCTTCTGACACATGACGTCATCCGAGCGTAGCAACGTGCGTGCAATACACTTCCACCTTGTTCAACACTCCAAACCTCCGCCTATAAATAGCAAAGTACCCCTTCTGGGAAAAGGGTTAGATTTCTTCTCCCCTGAGCATATTTTCCCTACCAAAACTTCTCCTTCCTCCTCCCTCCGATTCTAACTAGATCGTCGGAGCTTCTACCCGGAGGAACACCACCCTCCGGTTTGCAGGTACACGGCGTCGCCGGTCAAAGTCATCACGGTTCAAGCAACAAGAAGGGGTTCAGGAGGTTCAAGGATAAATCACGCCCCCACACAAAGTTAGCATTTCTGGAGCAATTAGTGTCCATGTTCGATAGAAAATCGAACGGGCTTTGGCACCTTGCATTTATGTGGTGATTAAGTAGGGCTGTAAACGAATCGAGTAGCTCATAAACGAGTCGAGCTTGAGGTCGAGTTTTTCAGCTTGACTCGTTCGACAAAAGCTCGGCTTATTAAGGGTGGCTCGGCTCGATTAAAGAGACTCGTTTAGTAAAAAACTAAGCCCGGCTTGCTAAGGCTCGAGCCGAACTCGAGCTCAAGTTTTTGACTTGTTTATTAAATGAGCCGAGCTCGAGCTCGACAAAGTTTGACTCAACTTTGCTTGTTTACAACCCTGTGCTCAAGAGGGTTGTTCTCTGTTAACTCTTTAAGAACTTCAATAAAATTTTGTTAACTAGGGATGACAATGGGCGGGTATTGGGATACCCGTACCCGATACCCGGAAGTTGTGCTATGCTCGAATTAGACACTTTTAATTCGAGATGCAGAATTTCACACAACTTGTATAAATGCGCATAATCTGATTTCCCCTAGGGGAATTTCAAACAATAGAGTTCAGTGCCCACAATGGCAGCTTACTCTCCGAGCCCTGTTATGGTGAAACTTATTATCATCATATTTGCCATCTTTCTGTCTTCTCTTTTACAATGTGATGCAGCTCGATTGACTCATGGCCGAGGTAAATTCTCGTCGCAATCTTAACATTCCAGTTCCGCGACATACCTGTTCCAATTTTTAGCTTTGCATTAGAAAGGATGCAACTTTTTGTTTACTTCGTTCAAAACACAAGAAACAGAAAACATGTTCGAGGCACACCCGGTGTTTGTCAAAACTTTATGTGGAGAGAAGAGATGGGATGGATGAAATGAGCAAATTAGTGGCGAAAGGTGAGGAGGGTGGGGGGATGGAGTCGGGAGAGTTGCCAAATTGGAAAATAACCCTTGTTGAGTTATTCTTTGTGTTTTTGGTATGATAGTCGATCAGCAAAAAGTAGACTACTAGTAAGGATAATGAAAACCTCTTTGTGTCCATCAACTTGAACAAAAGACCTGTTCGTGTTCCTACACGATCATTAGGCCAACTGCCCAACTCACTTTTTCAAAGTTATCAGTCTTTACTTTATAAGTTTGAATTTTCGGAAAGAGTAAAACAATACTTACAAGATTCTGATTTTGTTTCTTATTGGTTTCTTCTCATGGCAGAACTCCTTCAGAGAACCTTTTGCCCTAATTGTGTATGCTGCGCCCCTCCAACGTCCACCTCTCCACCGCCGCGCTCCTGCTGTCGTTGTGCCTGTGCTATTCCTTGACAACATAAGTAGAAAATCCAAGATTTCATACAAGTACTTATTTAAAAAAAAGATTTCGTAGAAGAAGGAAAAATCGACGGATCATGAGGCAATACTTGGGGTCTTTCTTTGGCTAGGATGTATTAGCATATGGTCTAAAGTTCTTCAGACGAGTTTTCAACTTCTGTTTATGGTGTCATCAATAAACTTATTGACGGTGTGTTTAAGTACTTGTGATTTTAGTACAGACGCAAAGTAGATACGAATCGTTGGAGCATATACTAGAAAGTTCGTAAATACGAAATGGACTAAGGTTCCCAGCGGTCCGAAAATTGGGTTGTACAATACATTTTATCCACTTGCAGAACAAAAATGGAGAGGAATGAATCCCTTGACTGATGTAGTAATAACAGAAATCTCAACTATTAAGACAATTACAAATTGTTTGGAGGACCAGCATTCAAGTCTCCAGTAATTTTGCTCTAATCAGAAAAAAGTTCAAACATTAATCGCCACAACTTTAAACTCTTGACCTGAACGATCGAGGCACTATTCCAAACAAGTCACAAAAGTTTAACGGTAAAAAGAAGAGAAAAACACGAACACAACCAAACCAAACCGAGCCTTAAGTCCCAATAAGTTGGAGTCGACTTCCTTGCTCGTGAAACCAAGGGATCTTCTTAGATGTTTAGCTTGTGTACCATCTACCTTGCTTGTGGACCGCTCATGGAAGATTCAAGATCCAGCGGATTGCGCGAATAATCAATTCCACTGCTTGATCCCTCTGAAATTTTCAAAGGTCCTCCACTGGCTAGATAAATTTCCAAACACTCATTCAGTTCCCCTAATACTTGACTCATGGATAGCCTTTGAATGGGACTTGATGGTACACATGCTATAGCAGTCTCCAATGCTTTCCAGACAGAGTTACTGTCAAAATCCCCTTGTAACCTTGGATCTGCAATGCTGTTAATTTCCCCTCTTTCGAGCATCGGCATAACCCATTGGACTATGTGGTCAGCATTCTCTTCGCTTTTTATGACTGCAGGTTGGCCTGTGATCAGTTCCAATAGAACGACACCAAAGCTGTAAACATCGCTTTTCTCAGTTAACCTGCTGGTAATATAGTACCTACAGGGAAACATTCCAATAGAAGTTTCGTCTTTATTTGCATTAAAGAAGTTTCGCCACAAACTGAAAGGCCAGAAATGTGGTTATAAAAACTACCAATTGTAGTGTAACTTGTATGCTACAAATGCAGTGCGAATAACCCAAAAACAAAATTGCCGTATGCAGAAGGAAGTTTCAGGGATCTGCGTAGCAAGACTGCCACAATTCAGGAGAAAAGGTTGATTCTCCACCAATATCACACACACACACACACACAGAGAGAGAGAGAGAGAGAGAGAGAGAGAGAGTACTAATAAAAAGTACGAGTTCACTGGAAAGGTAATTACAATATTAAGAACTAAACCAAATTCCATAAAACAAGATACGTATTGGAGTAGGAAGCCCTATAATTCAACATGAAACCTTCAACTACAGGAAATTAGTACTGATACCAATATTCCAAAAAGAATTAATAACACTGACGTAATAAATATAAAGTTATATATTACTATAGAGTAACTACGCCACATGAGTAGATTTTTGTGTTGTAAACATGATGGCATAGTGAGTCTTCCCAGGTAGATATGCATGTTAGCAAAATCCAAATCGTTGAATATTACAGGTAATCCCTATGAAAACAATCAGAATAATGGATGCAGATCCATAAGCGCATCTTCAGGAA
>JAOTQK010000023.1:24565282-24583845 GCA_025642025.1 Rhododendron ferrugineum
GAACCACAATATGCAATTATTGGAACATAGAATCACCAGTTTTTCAAAAAGCATTTTTTAAGTGCCATCAAAAAGGGTAGCCTCGTTGCCAATATACCCATACATGCCTTCCCCATTCGAAACCTTCCATATCTCCACATCTGCAAAATAAAAAACGTTGAACTACATTATGCAATTAAGTTCAAAACTTGAGAAATGATTTATTCACACCTGAAACAATTAAAACCGAATCAAAATTTTGCCCAAATGAAATTGGAGACATTAAGAACTTGAGAAATGATTTATTCTATTTCCTCATCCATTTCAAGTTTTCTCATATGGGCACATTAAGTTTTTGAGTAATTCAGTTAATACTCTCTTGAAACAAATAGCCGCTTCAATTCACACAACTATTCAACCCAATGGTCATTAAAAAGGCCATTATGCATGCCACACTTGATACTAATACTGGAAGGCAAGGTATTCAAAAGGGATTAAATAAAGCAGAAAAACTATCAGTAAAACTCCTTAATAAAAGCCAATAACAAACCAAATAAATTTCTGAAGGCCCATAATTCTTTTTGTTAATTATTCATGTCCTTTGACAATGAACTAAAAGCCACGTAAAGAATAAAAGAAGAAGAAGAAGAAGGAACGGGCCTTATCTTAATTACTCCCTCCGTCCCATTTTCATTGTCCATTTTCGTTTTTTGCGCCGTTCTTTCAACACTTATATCTTTCAATATGAATCTCTGAAAATATCCAATATGAATCTTGTTTGATAGTTCTCGATTAGATCTATAATACAAAATTTTCAAAATTATGAAAAACATTATAGATTGAGATATATAAACGTTGAAAGAATGACACAAAAAACGAAAATGGACAATGAAAATGGGACGGATGGAGTATTTAGTTTTCATCTGTACACCATGAATGCAAAGTTTAACAAAAACATGAATTCTATTAATGAAGATAAAATATCATGTTAGAAACCCAAGTTAAGGATTGACCAAAAGAATAAGAAAGGTACTGAATGAGTACGCGTTTTTACACCTGGTTGTTATCGTTAGGATAAGTCAACTTTTCTTGTGCTACTAAAATCTGCAAGAATATTAAGAGTACTCCATATCACCAAGAAAACAGTCACTATATGCATCGCAATAATAAAGAACACCTGGAACACCTGCCATTTGACCATAAAAAAATAAAATGGCAGCTATAACAATAGCCCAAGTATATCCACTGGTTTAGAATCTTTAGGCACAGACAGTTGTCCACACCTTGCTAAAGACGCTCAAAGCCAGTTATAATGCCGCATTCTTCAAGCCGGGCATGCGCTAGTCTATATAATATGACAGGGCATATTATTCAAACTCACAAAGAGAAAGCCAATTCCCTATCTTCATACTATCTAAATGTTGCCAACTCTCTATCTTCATATTGCAATTTAATGGAAAGAAATCATATTATGTGCAAGAGTTGATTTTGATATCTCTTTACCAAATTATGCCTAAAAGTATGCGTAGCAACTATAATCAATTATTGTAATTCCAATACTCTTTAAAAAATTAGAACACGAATGTGTTGTCTACCAAATTAGGTCAAAAGGTCAAATTGTCCCAATAATCCATTTCTTAGTTAGTTGACACCCAATTTTTTTTATCGAAATAAAGATAGGAGGTATGCCGAAGGGTCATACCCATGAATATTCTTCTACATGTGTTGGCTGCCTTTTGCTAGCCATTGTCTCTAATTCTTCGTACCCTGCTAAGAAAATACATTATGTTTTTATAGGATTAGGGCAATGAAAAATGATACACAAAACTCCCTGCGATCATGAAGATAGAGTCCGTAGGTCTTCGGTCGCACACTTTTTTCTTTTTTCCCATAACTTCACTAACCCAACAACCAAGATTGGGAAAAAAAATGGATGGAAGCTCAAAGTTCAATTGTGATATCGAAGTTGCGGTTCCCTATCAAACTGTATGAGGCATTTTTAATCTCCAGCATCATTTTTACCACCGTTAATATAGCATAAAAAATGCCTACCTCCACGCTCGAAGACCACCGTTAATATAGCATTAAAAAAATGCCCACAATTGTCTGATCAAAGTTCATAAACAACTTATGGATAAAGATAAGAAAGCACTCTAAGCCGTTTCCCTCATGTATTCCTCTTTCTCTCATCATTTGTATTTGCTAGGATTAGGGCAATGAAAAAACTCCCAGCAATCATGAAAATAGACATGAAGATAGAGTCCGTCGGTCTTCGGTTGTCATTTTTTTTTTTCCCACATAAACAACCAAGATTGGGAAAAAAAATGCCTACCACCGTGCTTGAAGACCACCGTTAATATAGCATAAAAAAATGCCCTCAATTGTCTGATCAAAGTTCAGAAACAACTTATGGAATAAAGATAAAAAAGCACTCTGAGTCGTTTCCCACATGTATCCCTCTTTCCCTCATCATTTGTATTTGCTAGGATTAGGGCAATGGAAAAACTCCAAGCGATCATGAAATTTTTTTTCGTTTCCAATTTGGAAGAAAGGTTGCCGTATAATTTCTGATGGCGACGAATATCTCGTCTTAACCGCAAGAATTCCAACCAAACTTGGGGCATGTGGCATCTACGGAGTCATAGTCAAATTGATGCTTCAATTCTTACAAACAAATAGGCCCTTAATAGATTAATCAATCTCTAATAGCTTATAAGATGAGAAATATGATAAGTAATAGATTAATCGATCTCTGTCACATTGTTGCTGTGGTTGTATGAGGTATTTTTACAGGCTTCTGGAATCGATAGCTTACCTGGAATCTGTTGGAGGAAGCGGCCGGCATGGCTAAGCTGGCGATTCGGTCGGCGTGGAGAGAGCGGCGGCGGCGCAGTCGGTCACTGATTGCGTGAGGGGTAGGCGTATTCGCAGAGAGAGAGAGAGTGGGGGGAGGCGTATTCGGTTATTCGCAAGGAGAGAGATACGGGGAATTTTGTGTGAATGGAAATTGCTAAAAAATTGTTAACTATTTACAGGAATGCCATTACCATGATGTAGAATGAAAGGTGAGGATTTATGTAGGGTA
This sequence comes from Rhododendron ferrugineum, assembly GCA_025642025.1. Lineage (NCBI taxonomy): Eukaryota > Viridiplantae > Streptophyta > Magnoliopsida > Ericales > Ericaceae > Rhododendron > Rhododendron ferrugineum. The sequence continues at coordinate 24,568,347 of JAOTQK010000023.1, forward strand.
TAAATCTAGACCGTTGGTTGTCTTTTGGATTCAAACACTTTCCTGTCATATTATATAGATTTTTCAGTGGAATTAATTGACCCCACGAAAGATGAATAATTTTTCACTCACTTTTAGATGGACTTGTTTTTTACGTTTAATACATTGCAATAAACTATATAAAAGCTTCTACTATCCGAACAAATTAATCAACATTTATCCTATTTTTCCAATCCTTACAAGTTGCAAGAAAGAGCCAAAAAAAAAAAACCAAAACAAACAAACACCCGGCCAGATGTCAAAACTCATCATCTCGCCTCATGATCATGATCATGATCATCAAGACTCAACAAACCACTTATCCAACACTTGGGGTCACCGGGGATTATCGATCGTTACCTTTATGTCCTCGGAATTAGTCGAGGTGTGTGCAAACTACCTCAGACATCTGATTTGATTATAAAAAATAAAATAAAAAGACTCAACAAACCACTTATGCAACACTTCAAAATTCCGTACACTTCACAAATGGGTTGGTCGATCCAAACCCATTTGCCAAACAAGAAGAATAAACACGTGCTTAGCAATAAGGTTTGGAGGTGAAATTTTCAAGAGGCACGCTTTGGATTGAATCAAGGAGACAAAGACCACTGACTAGATCAGCTCACAGGGATCAAGAGAATGTCTCTTGCATTGGTTTTGATTTAACAAGCCTTTTATAAGGATCTCCAAAGGTAAGTGAGCTTTTCGTACAAACACTGGCATTAAAGTATTGTTTTTTTAAAATCGAATGTTCGGGTCATTTTACTCGTACTTCAATTAATTCTGGGGTCCTAGAGTTAACGATAGAACAAACCCTCCGGTGACCATAAGGTTTGAAATGTTTGGCCTCCATATGACTTGAACATGCGACCTCATGAAGAACAATCACTTATTAGTTTTCTCATACTCACTTAACCAAACTGCTTGGGGTTTGGCATTAATAAATTATTGTTAAACAGAATAAAGTTTTAATGACTTTCTAGCCCTTGAGCTTAATCATAGGTGTTATAATTAGCAGCACCAATCAATAAAGAAAAAGGTTTGACACAAGGGTGGCTGATCTCCACCCTGACTTTACTACTTCCACTCATGATCATACACCATGCTGCTATGTCATGAAGTCATGACCTCAAAAGTGATATTGGAGGCAGCAAAAGCAGGAGTGGAAATGTGAGGATTCTTTTGGGGTGTTCTTGATGGTGGGTGTCATCATGGTAGTTATAATTGAGGGAGATGTAATCAAATGATAGAGGTTATGATAATAATATATAGTACTTCTTAGGCTTAAAAGTGGGTTTGGTTGCTCATTCTTGGTGATGAAATGATGATAGTTATGATTATGGGACTAGTTGGGTTTTCGTGGGGCATGGTTGAAGGGTTTTGTGGCACTATAGCGTGGTTTCTCAGCATCGTCCACACCACATGTTTATTGTTGGGTCCGGAGTGTCCCATAGATTTGATTACACAATGTTACTCACTGCGACCGCTCTAAAAACAAACTTGCAAGTACGATGTCAAATGCAATAAAAGATTTTATTGAAGCCCTCCTTACCTATTGGTTTTAGAAGAGATGGTGGAAAGCAGTCTAACAAGTGGTATCAGAGCCAGAAAGTCATGGGTTCGAGTCGCGGGAGAGCCATCGCGAGAGAGGGATTGTTGGCCTGGAGTGCCCTAATGAATTTGGTTACACAATGACTTTCTCAAACCCTTACGTGGAAAAGCGGCCTGACATTTATGTTGATTCCATACACTTATTCCTCAACCTAACATGAATTGGTGATCATGATGTTTAATATTGTGACAGACAATGCTCCAAGAGAACACCCAAAAAATTTTGCTCCAAGGGTTTTGAAGATCTTGATAATGCATTTACCATTTCCCGGTCTCTTACAATACCGAAAACATAACCAGAAAAATTCTCAAAAATGAATCCGTTGTTACATCGTACGAACTTTGAATCTACTTCCGCATACATCTCAGGCATTTTCCTGGGTAAAATGTGAAAATTCCTAGAACAAAGAAGCTTTTTTTTCTCTATCCAGCTTGAGATCGTGGATGCCGATAAGAAAAAAAAAAATGCTTGAGATCATGGACTGGGGGGTTAGGAGTAGTTTGGAGTGGTGGAAAAAGAGTTAATTTGCATGGGAAATGAGTGGTTGAATGGTACTAGTGAAGACAAAGGAAGAAGGGTATTTGGAGTTGAACAATTCACCAAGTCAAGTTTTTGGCCTAGAGTTTCTAGTGCCTTGACTTGAGACCTCAAGAACTTGAGATAGTTTGCAGCCTCATCAAGCATTGATGCAGTGTCCATCTTGCTTCCTCCTGGCACCAGCCTCTGCAAAACCCTAATCCTCTCACTTATCCTCTCTCTCCTCTGCCTTGCAGCCACTGTTTGTGGATCACTTGAGACCTTCACATTCTTCCTCTTAGGCTTCTCCACTATTTCCGCTCCCAAATTCACCGGTCTGAAGACAGCCGCCCTGTATATCATCTCCTTCATTTGTGCAATGGCCTCTGAATCCGGTTCTCCTGCCGATGAATTCGGCTGTTGGAAACTGATGTTTGATGAGTTTGGAAACTTTTCTGATCTGGGTTTTTTGGGTTTTGGTGGATTAGTCTCTGAAATGAGCTGGAAACCTCCTCCTGTCGTCGAAGAATCTGATTGGAATAGATCAAATTGAGAGCTATTTTCATTCCTTCTCTTGTTAGGATTAGGCTTATCCAATGTTGTTATATCTTCGCCTATGAGGGTATCTTTGTAATTTCCCTTGTCGTTTTCGTTGCTACCGGACTCCCCTGATGAAAGAGCTCTTGTGGAACCACAAAAGTCTGGCCACAAATTTTTACACTCTGACAAAATTATGGGATTTTCACAGTCTTCGACGCGGGTTATTTGCTGCTCCATTTGGCTTACAATGACAGAATTTGAATTGACATGAGGCTTTTGGAGATGATGATGAATTGGAGTGAAGATCTCCTCTGTTGAAAAGTCAAATTTGCCCCCACCATGGGTGCAGTAATTTGAGCTTGAAGACATGAAGATCTCTTCAAGTTCATGCTGTGGATGGCTCCACAAGGGTGGTGTGTTTGCAAGTACTGTTGAGCTATCCCAACCCAAACTATCCATTAATGGATTGCTGGAGTTTTGAAGAATGAATCACCTGTAGAATTCAAGTAGAAACCACCCTAAGATAAAATCATTAAAGGGTTCTTCACTATCCATTGCAAATAGAGTGTAGTACTATGAAGATTGCTATTTTCGAAATCAGTTTCGCAGAAAATTTTCAAGAAAATTGTTTCCAAGACACCGGAGACTCATCGGTTTCGACAACTTAGAAAACACTTGTAAAGGGATTAAAAAGGAGTACTTCGAAGGTGGTTACTTTCGAAACGCGAAAAACTCATCGCTTTCATGTTCTATTCATTTTTATTTTTTTTTTATCATCATAAAATTGAAAACATCAAACTAATGCTTTCTTGGGTTATGTCCTAAATAATTTGACAATGAAGTTTCATAAACAGTAACCAAAAAAAAAAAAAAAACAGAGGCCATGAAAAAACTATAATATCAAGGAAGAGCTGAATTTTTCTACACATACCTCAGCCAAATATCCAGCTAACACCCAAGGAGGAAATCGCGAAAAGGAGCCAATCAGAGTGGAAGAATTATGAGTCTTGGACTTTTTATTTTGCAGCTAACAGAATAAAAGTTGGATCAAACCTCAGCTTTTACATCACCTTGTGTGCTATACAATCTGGTGCCAGCTCTTATAACAAACTTCTTTAATTAATTCCTTCATCTCACCTCCAAAAACAGCCATTGCAAACGTCAGTTTTGGCAACTAACACAAACAAACAACCCCCAAACCCATTGCGGAACTGCTGCAAGAACTCACACAATCAAAAGACAGCAAAAGCCAAGAACAATAGAAAAGAAAAGAAACCTTTTTTTCACACAATGGAGAGGGGCCAAATCTTGATTCTTGGTATTGTACATGTTGGTTGGATGATAAATTGGAAAACATATAGAAAGGAAGAACATATGGTACTCTGTTAGGTCATAATAAAATGCCAGGAAAAAAGTGGAACTTGAAAAAATATAATAATGGGTTTTCGGCAAAAGATGAGGTCTTTTGGTCAGTCTGGTGGGGCTGTGAGAGTATATTTCTGCAGATGGGGAGCATGAGAGATTTCCAAGAAGCATTTTTTCAATCTTAAATAACCAACTATTTTGTCATTTGATTGGTTTTTATATGCATATTTTCGTACTTTTTTTTATGGATTTTTATTGGGTGGGGAAAGCTCTGACTTCTACTTTTGGGGTTGCTCATGCCCTTCCATGCGCTCTGTAAAGTTTCAGGGGAATTGCAGTAAGAGTGAGAATCTTTTACCAGTATCAATTCAATACCCTTTTTCAAAAAGAGTTCCGTTAATCATAGTTTTAATCATAACCATTACTGTTTTCATGTTTTCCACTCTCTATCCTTTTGTCTTTGCTTGTACAATTTTTTAGGAGTATTTTCTTTTGATAATTCAGGTGTTCAGATCAATTTACGCGTTCTTCAATCAGGATTTTTGTTTCCTTTATACTAGATGTAGTGTTGGTTCAACGTTGTGATCAGTTGTTCCCTTTTTGATATAAGCAAGTTAATTACCCTCTCTTCCACCACCGTAACGCGGAAAGAAGGTTCTACTAAACCTACCACCCCGTTTTGATTTTCTCACCTGATAAAAGGCCGTCGAAGTCTCCGCCACCTTGTGGACCTCAATCTAGCGACGACATCTGAAACCACACTGTTGCCCCCTTCGGATTTTGTTCACAACCCACCTAGCTAACAAACGTTGTAGATAGTCAATTGCTTCTTTAAAATGGGATTCCACGACATAGCTTTAGTAGCATACGAGAGTTTGGCTCGAAATGATTTTCCTTCAGTTTGAATTTGACAGTGAAAAGACAAATTAACAACTAGTAGTACCGAAAGGAAGGGTTGGAATTTAAAGGGGTTGGCAGGAGGCAAAGCAGAGAGGGCAGAAGAGAAGAGGTAGCACGAGCATGTTGCTCCTAGGACTTTTGTCTTTTCACATTCTAGTCTTCTAAGCATTATTGTTCGTTGGACAAATTAAGTTGAATAATTTTTTTTGTTTCTATGGTCAAGTGTGTCTGAGCCGGCCAATGCGCATTTTAACTAATCCCCTTCTCAGTCTGGTCAAAGACACACATCCACGCAAGGACATTTCTTCCTCGCGGCCTAACACCAAGAATCGAATCCTGATCAATTGTGTGGAAAGTAAACCAACCGGACTAACCTTCGGGGTAAGTTGAATAATCAAGATGGCATAGGAAATACAGATATGATAATGGTGCAGATAATATATCTGTACCCGCACATACAAATCCTTTGTGGGCCTATTTTTGGTCCCAAAAAAAAAATCGGAGCGACTCATTTTGTTGTTAGAACCGCAAACAAAGTATTTCAAAACAAAATAAGCAGCGATCATTTTTGGACCCAAAACGAATCCAAAAAAGGATTTGTACGTGCCAGTACATATTATATATAGCACCTCTCTAGGAAATATTAGGAATAGGAGTAGTTGGAGAGAGAGAGGCATATGTATCTGGCTTCTGACTTCTGAGTCCTGTTCACATGTGTGGCCCATGATTACAGCTAAGTTGAATGGGTTCCCATAGCGTTTGATTTCTTTTGTCAATCTTAAAAAGCATCTGTTACAGTGTTTATCTCTAGTACTCTCATGCATGTTTTTCTTCACCTTCTGTATAGTAAAACAATGGATAGGTAAGGCTAGCTCCAGGTACATGTCTACATGAGATTGAGATTGAGAGAGAGAGAGAGAGATTGAGATTGAGATTGAGAGAAAGATAGCCATCATAATGGAACAAACATGAAACAAAACAAAACGAAGAGTTTGGAAAGTACTGAGGCTAGGGTTGATGATCCAGCCTTCTTTTTATAATGAAGGATTGAAATAACCATCCTTTATGCAAACTCTGGACATCCTAGGACCAATTAGGCCCGGTTCCGCTAAGGCAATATTTTGAATTAAATGTGATAGTATTGTGAGAGAATGATCTGTCTCGTAAAGCGAAAAATAAGTACTTAAAAAATACTTATCTTAGCAGAACGGGCCCTCAGTGAACATAAAATTGAATTTGGTTTGTCTGGTGTTCTTAAATGTCCTTTCTCTCCTGACTCTCCATTGTCTTGGGTTCAAAATCTTGTCAAATTTTTGTGTGGGGCCATTCTATTATATAGTCAAGCTTTGTCTTGGATATAATTGGGTCCCGCTAGTAGATAGTGAAATTAATGTATGAGACATCAATTGAGGTGCGCATAAGTTAATTCGAACACTATATGTTATTAAAACGTGGTGGGTAGAAATTTAAGCCCGTTTATCAGATGATAAGGGAATCGTATTTTGGTTTGAAAAAACAATTTATTTTTCTAGACCTCAGAAGATAATGGCAATTTTGCATTACGCTAGTGGCGAACCAATTTCAATTGACTGATTTTTGAAGTAAGAATTCAGCTTCTTTACAATCCACGCACCATTCGCCTTAAAGTGCTTTTAATTGGTCCAGATTGTTGATAGATTCTTATCAATAATAAGTATATTTTCAGAAATTTGAACTATTGATTGTCGAAATGAACAAGTGAGGGGTGATTTCTTCCCCTAGCAAAATGTCTCTATAGAGCGGTGCAGAGCAGCCGGATCGGACGCTCATCTCAGCAATCGACAACTCGAATGTAAACCGAATAATGGACGATTCAAATTTATATGTGCTAAAATTCGATCCGAACCAAGATGAAAGGCTGAAGCGGCCACTCTGTACCCGCTCGACAGGAAACTACTAGACAGCATCTCCGGGTACCCCGTAGTCCGGGTCCCATAAAGAAGTAGCAATTGCCGACCTTGATTGGACCCTACCCAAGAGGGCTTCATCCTTTGAGCGGTCCAGAACAAAAGTGGTCCATCTCTCTCTCTCTCTCTCTCTCTCTCTCTCTCTCAGACACACACAAACAAGGATGTCAAAATCTAAATTAATGCACTTTCTGTTCTTTTGTACGAATTATTTCCTGCTAAACCGGGACCTCACTCAGATGTTGGCTTTTTTAATCACGTCAAGTTGTAAGAGAATTACTTCTATATATTTGTCCATAGTGAGAGAGGTGAAAGTGAAACAACTAGAATATTCCTCCCTTCGTCCATTTTTAAGTGTTTCGTTTCGTAATTTCAACTTATTAAGAAAATATCATCATAATACTTTTTATATCAATTTTTACCTCCATTTTTCCTGCTTACCCTCTATGGAGACATCATCATTACACTTTTACTCACTAACTTTTCAAAATGGAATCTACTTTTAAGGGCAAAATGAAAAATATACCAACTTTTACTTACTAACTTTACAAAATTGACATTTATTAAGGGACAGCCCTAAATGGAATACTGGACTTTAAAAAGAGGACGGAGGGAGTAGCACATTTTAATCATGTGAAAATCATCACAACAACTAAATTAATCTGTGAATTGATGGCATGCAACTTCAAAAATAGGCGCCACACAAGAAAGAAATTTATACACTAACAAATTAAAGATTCTCATTTAATAAAGACAATAATCAATAACTTTCAAGGTTAAAATTATTATACTCTCGGTTTCACTTGGAGCTAGCCAGCTAGCCCAGGTGGCGAGAACTCGGACTTCTCTTGAGGAGGTCTTGAGTTTGAAAGCAAGGTTCTCTCGCCTCTCAATCTTATTGTGGCAGTTGTGGACTCACGATCCATTGAGGCTGCTGGTGGTGATTTTCGTTTTTTTTTTTTTTTTTACATATAATATTACTGTAGGTCTTAAATCTTAATGAATGTAAAAAGAAGGGGGTAGTCTGGGAGTACCGTCACGTGATACTTCGGACTACTTTACAATTACACATTCCTGTGGGATCTACCACTTAATGTATGGATCCCACAGAAACTTGTGGTTGTAAAGTGATCCGAAGTACTACGTGGCGGTATTCCCAGACTATTGAATAATGGCTGTTTTTATCAGCTGGATGGATCTGGTAGATGTAGATCAGTGTTGCTTTCTAGAACTTTGAAATTGTTAGGAAGTGAGTGAGTAATACCTAGACAACATAGGAATCACACGTGACCTCAATGCTTCCTATGCAGACGTGGCTTCCTGTCATTGGAGGGATACCCACCTCGCACATGCCAAATCAACAACCAGTTGCCTGCTGGCCCTGGGGAACTTGTGGAATCTTTTGCAGATCGTTCTACCTCAGTATCTCTCTCTCTCTCTCTTACTTAACATTATCCAGTACAACAATGTTGTGGTAATTTCGGGGTTGTTTGGGTTAATAAACTAAGTGGTTTATTTTTTTTGTTTTTATTTAAAAAAATTTCATATTTGTTAGTTTTTCGTTAATTTTCTGTGAATTATTGTTTCATCATGAAAATAGGAATCTAAAAGGTAAAAAAATATTATCAAAACCTACGGAGTAATTTTTTTAAATAAAGATAAAAATAAGCTAATAAGTCAATTTTTTCGTCTTCATTCAAAAACTTTTGAATTTCAATCATAATTTTTTACTTTTTAGATTCCTCTCGTCATGACGAAACAATAATCTCAAAAAAAAATTGACGAAAAACTAACAAATGTGAAAAAAATTTGAATAAGGACAAAAAAAAAATAAGTCACTTGGCTTATTAAGCCAAACAAACTCTTCGTATCAGCGGATCAAAAAAAAAAACTCTTCGTATCATGTTTTTTATGTCACGATGTTGCACTTCAATATAGTACTGCTAAATGTTACTCCATACATAAAAGTGGTATCCGAATCAACTTACACGTACTTTAACTAATTTTGAGTTTTTGAAGTTTTTTTTTTTTTTTAATAGGCATTGAGTTTCTAAAGTTAATAATCGAAAAAACCTCCGATGGCAGCCAAAGGCTCTTTTTACTGGTGGTGGGAGTTTGCACTAAAAGAACTTAAAAAAATAAGCGTTTTACTTGCTTTCATGCTCCAACTCGATCGGTCCGTATTTTTTCATTCTTTATTTTGACTTAATTGTGGGGTTGCCTTCGTTAGCAAGCTGTATACGTTTTGAAAATGGTTACGACTCATTTGCTGACGGGATATAGGTGGTAGATACGATATCCCTCGATAAGATACGTACCAAAAGATTTATATCCGGTATTTGCCACCGAAAATAGATAGATGATTAACATCCCCAAATTGTATATCCACAGAGGCTGAAGATAGTAACACCACGCCCCCATACCCTTATTATATATGCCTTTATATTCGGCTGGTTAATTACTCCTTATGTCCCAAATTGTTTGTTCAGTCCGCAAAACGAACTCATTGATGTCTAGTAAGTTCTTGAAAAACTTTTTTTTTTTTTTTTGCAAAAGTTGTATTATTTTTAAGGCCCCGTTTTGAGAACCGAACAAACATTTTGAAACATAAAGGGTATGAAAATGCCTAGTGCAGCTGGTGGTAACATCATCTTGGAGTTCGGAGAATGGACTATTAGAGTTGAAACAAAAGATCAAGTTTCTGTACAGATGGGGATATTACACGTACGACATGTACTACTTCCTCCATTTCAAAATGTTATATATCTTTTAATGTGAATGTTAAAAAATATGCGAAATGAATTTTGTTTGATAAATTTTAATTAGTTCCATTAAACGAAATTTTCAAAATCACATAAATTTTATAGATGGAAAGATAAAAGCAAATCTAAAATTCGATGGAGTGGTTGGGAACTCGATGTCAGCATTGAGTCAAAAGATGCAGAATCAAAGGTCCCCACCGATGGGGGATTTTCACACCGATTGGACCTGAAATTTGGTCCAAAACTGATTGGTAATGCAAAACAGTGGACCCCAATTCAATCCCAATCCAATAACAGAGTGGAGATAGGGAGTTTTGGCCAGCCAGTGGTGGCGAGGTTTCCGTGCATGCACGAACTGCAGATTTGTCGGGTTCAATGGCCTTCTCTCTCTACCATCAACCATCACAGTGAGACCCATTGTGGGCTGTATGTGGAGGCCAGTATCACTAATCTTGATGAACAATCACTTTCCAACATTCTCTAGAACTGGGGCTACTCCGAGAGCAGTAATTGCAAACCCGAATGAGTTGTCAATAATTCCCGAGTACCATTTGGCATTATACACAGTCCTACCGTCAAATCATGTAACGACAAATTTAGTGGGTAGGACATGATGACACACTTTTGTTAGTACGAGTGAAACAAAGTGTGACCCGCATTGGGTGTAGCGGGTTCTTAATGTTTGGGAGCACCCGTGGAGATGCACACTTGTATTATTGCCGATAATGCGGAGATTCAGTTCAACACGAATGGAAAGGATTCCATTGACTCTGTTTAATACCTTTTTACAGCAGGATGAGATTAAGAGGACCCTCAAGTTTGTCCAAAGAAGCACGCACATGTTTTTTGTAGTATAAAGCAAAGGGAAAAAAACAGAAGTCATACTCTTGGATCTGTCATCAAGTATTCAGCTAAAAAGGGTCAGATACTCAGTATCCTAGCATTCTCCCTCTCAGAATAGCTTCTGCTTTCCTCACCTGCCTCACAGGTCCAACAATGAAGACCTATGTGAAGATAAAAGGGTCGGTATCAGTATGACTATATTGAGAAGCAGCATTTGTTATTGGCATTTCATAAAAGATCCTCAAACGGACAAATGTGTTTATTCATACCACTAAAGTATTGAAAAACTATCTAAGAGTGCAAACATTGTACACGTGGGGTGAATATCCATTAAGATGAGTGAGATGAAGGTGAAGGGAAAGAGATGTCAGACAGTCAGCGAGATTCCACGAGCATACAAGCGATGAATCAGCAAATCCATTAGATACAGCTTTAATGGGGGGCAAATAAAAGATGAGTGACACGTCCATAAACTAACCTTATCAGGCGGTCCCTTTGCTCCTCCAATTAGAATCTCAGCACTGCAGAATGCATTTCAAGTCATGAGTCTCATGACCTAGGGGGAGAGAGAGCGAGAGAGAAAGAGAGAGAGATTACCCGCAAGATTCTTTGATTGACAAGATAGAAGCTCCTTTCTTACCAATGATACATCCCATTTTTCCAGGAGGGACATCAAGCACTGACAGGATCTCCTGTTCCGGTGCATTCCCTTCTACAGCAAGGTTATCTAGCAGGAAAGATAAAATCTAAGCATATGACTAGTCTAATATTGCTCCGACTTATCAAGAAATTCATCAACAAATTTGTGGCTCCCAACCAAACTACATACAAAATGTTTGTGTGTGCGAGTGCATTAGTATCTTTTTGCATTGCATTGTTGTTGAGAAGAGATTAGAACACCTGGAATTCTGGGAATGGATGGCCAATCAGCATATTCATTTTCAGTGATGCAGAAACATTGACAATAAAGTGCACCTCGAACAGCCAGTTGCCACAAGGATCTTTCATTCAGTTTCTCCATCATCCTGTGGTATATATAAGGGAGAAAGCGGACATCATCTGCTGCAGCCCGGACCATCAGTTCAGAAAAGGGTCTGTATGTCCAAAACTTTGGATCCTGGAAAGAGGTACAAGCAAGGACTAAGCGCTAGCTGCAAGAGTGCAAGGAAAGAAAATACACTCCCCAACAAGGAATATTTTTGTCCAATGGAAGCAGCACAGGAGTGTGAACTCATCTTTAGTAACAAAACCAGAGAAAATTAAGGACCAGAAGAAAATCATGTCTGACAATTTTATTAGGGCATTTAACTCGTCAACGTTACACATCGCTTTATCACCTTGTATCTGGTATAAGGAAAGGAAAAAAGAACAAGCAGGAGAGAGAGAGAGAGATTGATTTTGGCATTTCTGTCAATTGGCAGAAGACTCCCACATACTGGGAGGGTATGACTTCAAGAGAAGGACTCAATCCAAGGACCGACCACTTGTGATTTCAGTGGGAGATGAAAGATTACAGTCATGTAGGGAGTCAGTTTACACTAAGCACAGGAGCACATTTCCTTAGGTGACAATAGTTCCCCAAGAGAAGAACGGCACGTGTTGCAAAATATATAAGTATATACTCTTCATTTTTGTAATTACTTTTCTTAACATAGCATGATGAGGAAGAAGGGCTCTTGGAAAAGATCAAGGAAATCCATGCATTGTGTGACCGAACCAGGAGAGCCATGTGTAAACATAGAGAACCCCATAGATGCTAGGAGCCTAGGCCTATAAATCTACAGTGACTACCAGTGGAACACTCGTAGCAAGTAAACCACTTTTGAAGCCTACAAAAGCAGGTCAGGGATATTGTGAACACATCGAATGACGATGACCATCATGAATGGAAGATATCAAGAGCATAAAGATTTTAGACATTCAAGGCTTCACAAGAATATCCTAACGCTGAAAAAATAAACAGCATCACGTTTGTTTTAATTGTGAATCCTAAGGTTGAGTAGACTTTTTGAATTCCCAGACAAAACTGAGGTAAATCAATCCCAGGAACAAAGCTATAAAGATGACAGTCAAACAACCACTTCAAAGACACAAGAGAGATATCACGATGGATTCTCCGTCTAGCAAACCTACTGTAAGGAAGGAACTATTACATTCATGATTCATAGCAGGCTAGAATCAGCACAAGTTAACGATATAAAGACATTCTAGCCTCAGTAACACTGTTAGTGTGGCCACCTGATGAGGTTAGTTTTGAACCTACAGAGTGACATGGATCCTATTAGAGCTTGTCCCACATTGAATAGTATATGAGCCTAGACGGCCTCCCAACTCAGCCAATTGGTTTTGAGTTGGATGATTTAACATGGTATCAAATCTAGGCTTTCGGAGGCTTTTGGACAAGACTCTCTTAATTGATCACCCAGTTGTTTGTGCCATAAGCGCACCTTGTTTCATTGTTCGTTATGATACCTATGTTATGGATCCTTTAATTATCTCCCCACGTGTGGGTCACACATGCGGGTGATTGTTAGAGCTTGTCCCACATTGGTTACTTATAGCCTCCAAAAACTAGGATATGATCCTCGGCAGCCTCTTTTCACTCATAGTCAATTTGTTTTGAGTTGGATGCTTTAACAGTTCTCACTAAACCCTGGGGAGGGAGAACTGGATATCAACATTTGAGATTCGTACTTGGGACTTCTCTAATAGAAGTCCTCGTTAAAGCATTCATTCCATGACACATAACTGGAACACAATAACACCAGTACTCCTAAACTAGAAACATATACAGCCACTCACCTCTCTTAGAAGGGTGCGGACCTCTTTCTTCTCAACATATGATATACCTGCAACATTCATGAACTAAGAGTTAAAATGAGAGAAAGCATAAAACATGTATTCTAGATATGCTACTTTTATCTTGTTTCAGTGGCTACTTCCTCAACCCAGTACATTAAGGTACAATCGAACACAACTGATAGAACTATCAAAGGAAATTTAAATGATCTCATGACCCATTCTCGGTATTTCAATGGAAACTAGACTTAGCCACTTCTGATCCCTATTCCCTGCGAGACTCTAAAGTATGAGCATGACAAGAGAAGGTTTTGGTTGGATTTTTCTACGAAGATATTCAATCCAAACCAATCAGATGTAGGTGTAATCTGTTTAGAGGCCTCTAGACTAAGGGCCTATTTGTTGCAGCTTGCACGAAATTCGATAATCTGCAAGCGGAAGCCAAAAGCATCACTTCCCTTGCTTCTGGATAATCAGCTTTCTTCCACTTTATGCAATTTTTAGCACATAAGCTATAAGCAGAAGAGTTACCGAACAAACTGAACAACCAGGCTACCAAGAACACAACCCTACCTTCCACCATTATAAGCCCTAAAGTAACAGAACTAAACAAAAACCAGCACCAAAACACCAGAGAACACAGAAGCATCCCCACAGAAACACAACACCCCCATACACGAGCATAACCCAGGCTAAAACAAAGAATTATTGCCTAAACATTCAGTGTTGAAGATGATAATAACCATTCATGGGGGAAAAACCCCAAATGACTGCAGCAAAGATGTCGTACCACAATAGCGCGGATCTGCAACGAGGCTTACAAAAGAAATGTAGTCATCTGGCGACCGTTTCCGCCCCTGCTGTTCCTCTATAAGATAATATGCTACCTGTGCAAACGTACAAGTAGATATCAGCAATGACTTTTGATAGTGGGTCCCTCTCGAGTAAAATATCATTTGTCACTCCAAGAGGGGCAATTTAGAATAAGGAAAGCACACATGCAACCAGTTCAGATTGTGGTCCATGCAGGGGCAGCTACACCATGGGTTTAGTGGGAATCCCCTGAACTCTTACGACAAAATACATTTGAGAATTGTGGACACTGGTCCAAATTTAATACACCAATACTGCGAGGAAAACAGATAATAGGTTCCCCACGGTTCCACTCATTTTAGTGCCATGATACCTGGATGATACCAAGTAGTCCAACACAATGGCAGGAGGTCCAGCCAGTAAGCCTGGTATGGGTTTAATGATGGTAGGCTAAAAGCCTAAAACAGTGGAAGTAATCATATTATTTAAAAAAAAAACATATTACAAAGTATACATGGGATACATTGCAGGGGGAAAAAAAACAGAACACAAACATTTAAAAGTTCATTAGAAAAATGAACCTGGAAACTTACTTGGGTATCAACAACATTGTGCAACTTGATTCCGAATTGAAAATACAAAGCCTACAACAAGAATAATATACAGGAGCAGTCACAACGTGTTAAAAATGAAATTCATTATGTGATCATATGCTCAAATCGATTTTAAGACCTCACTGTCTCGTTTGCAGTCGTGGATAACTTTTGTGATGTAGCTAGACTCAAGAGCAGGTTTACAGGCTTTCATTAACGTTTCCCCACCTTGAATAGCATCAACCAAGTATATAGCGTCTGGAAAAGCAAGCTGCCATAAATAAAGGATGTAAACCTATGAAATTATAGTCATGACTTATGATTACTTAAGGTGCTAGCTGAATCATAAGAATATGCAGACCCGAGATTATAATATTTCAAGACTTCCCGCTCAAATTGCCGGTCCGCTTTCCTGTCCAATGGACAGTACAGGGCCTACAGGCAGGTATGTTATCATTAACACTATCTAATATCCACCCTCCTACCTCATCCAACGTTCTAACCAAGGTTGAGGTAAGTCAAGAGAACCAGAACTCTCTTTGGAAGTTGAAAATCCCTCAGAGATTAAGAGGGTCCTTTATAAACATGTATTCAGTAGGACTGTATGGCGTGTACGCAATACACAGACTTTGTGTTACCAGTTATTGCATAACTCTGAAATTGAGATTTGATGAAGGCACTGAGAATTTGCTCTTAAAGTATATCAATGAACTGAGGCCCCGTTTGATAAAGCTCTTAGGAGATGGGATTGGATTACTAAGCCGAAGGTATTAACAATATTGCGTTTGG
>JAOTQK010000023.1:24583945-24597631 GCA_025642025.1 Rhododendron ferrugineum
CTCATTACGAATCCCAATCCTAATCCCATCTCCTTACGAATCCCATCCATCTAGTACCGTTATCAAACGGGGCCTGAAAGTAAATCAAAACTCTTCATGTTATACAAACAGATAGTAGTCCACATATAAACTAGAAGTCAGTTCTAAGAGGTACAATAGAAGACATGACACCTGCATAATGCAAAGGCATCCATATCGACAGAGGTCTTCACCCTCGCAATCAAATCCAAGTACCAGTTGCCTTTCAGGAGAGGGATAGAGAAACTCGGTTGGAAGTTGAGACGCATGGGTGACTATATGAATTGGTACCAGTGATAGAACCGCTTCGTCATCTCGGTGCTTTCCACCTGCGGAACACATATGACAAGTAAAGAGATAAAACTACCGCAGCAGCTTAAACAGAAAATTTCAAAAACAAAGAGCTAGCAAAATTACAAATGTTCAACAACCAAACTTTATGGTCCAACTGGGGGAACTAATATTTAATTGTCTTCAACAGCAATAATCTACACATGATATAATACAGCAATCTCATTACATTTTCTATTTCATGCATGGGTTAGTTTTCTTTACAGTATACACACCAGAGTAAGAAGCAAAACAGGACGAATCATACCCTCATCTGACATCTCTATAAGTGTGTCAGTAAAAGTGTGGGCATGAAAAAGGCCAAGGCCAAAACTAAAATAACAGAACTTTGCCCTTTGTCTTTCCCCCTTCCGAACGTGCATTGACTACCTCAAAATATTTCGGGGGCAGCCTAGGGATGGTTGGTTTTCTTACTCCACCATAATCTTTAATTACTCATTAGATGCAATCACTATAACTTCACAAGGACAACAAAATAAAAAAACTAAAGGATTTATTCCATCCTTGAAATGAAATTCAATACTGAAAATGCCACTCAAGGGCAAGAGATTTGAGGATAAAAATAAGCAAACAAAGGATACCACTTACTAGTTACTCCTCTTTTTCATTTTCAATTCCCATAAATTTTGGTCAGAAGATCGAGCAGAGCAAACCATTAGCGACCGAAGGTCCGGAACATAACACTTCCTCATTATTCTAAGAATCCATAAAAGATACTTATCAAAGGCAATGGACATATAATTTAACAAACACACAAAGGAATGAAGTTCTGCAACAAAGAGTACCATAATTATCATTCTCCATTTAAGCTTTAACGAAGACTAGAGCAAATTGATGAAACAAAAAACTAATTCTGCTCCCCTTTTACAGAAGAGGAGGGCAAGAAGCAAGAACCGCCACATGCACATTCCACTTTAAAAGCATGCAATTGAGAAACCAAAGCTGATCGCAAAGTGAACTGCAAATGGCATTATCATCATAAAAGAGAAGAAACTATTAGGCTTGTGAGGACTGATTTGATTTGGGTCGCGCTTTGCTGACTATTCGGGATTCGACCTAGACAGGGGTATTACGGAAATTGGTGTAAACCCTAGGTTATAAATACAGATGTCACTTGTACTCTCTTCATTCGATATACAATGGAAACTAGAGTGAGCCGTGGATCAACTACACAGCTGGGAAACCACCTACAAATCCATGTGCCTTGTGTTCTGGTTTTTTGTTCTTAATTATCGATTATTCTCCGCAAGTTCGCTTGTTGATTGCAACCCCCCTCCCAAAAACAATATCTGCGGACAAACCAATATTCGGAAGCAGTTAAACCCCGAAACCCAAAATGCGACCACAAAATTAAAGAAACCCCCAATTTCGGATACAAGTGATCATGCAAACTGCAAGACGGGTAATTCTCAAACAATCCCACAAAGCAAATCAAACCGAAGGACAAAGACAGAAAAAGACGTTTACCCGATTCCGAAGGAAGAGGAATGTACGTCTGATGAGGGGTATTGACGGACGCCATGCGATCAAACCAACTCCTACAATTCAGATCAGTTAATTTACCTGAGAATTAGGCTTTCTTCTTTCCTTTTATAATCAAAAAACAAATGTACAAAAAATATATATTGATTCCATCTTCCAAGCTTCAGAACTTACAGCGAGTTGATGTTCCTATCAGGCCATTCCCCTCGTTTTTCTGTGCTTTTACCGCGTTTTCTTTCTCTCTCGCTCGCGCAATGAACAGAGCCTTTTGGGTCTTGGCTATATATACTGGGAAGTTTTGCGGGTTAAAGCTCGGCCCCGGATATTGATCCACCTGCTTCACCAATAGGGGAAATACTGGCACGAGATGACGTAAGATTACGACGAAAATTTAAGAGAAAAAATCATTTCCGGATCAGGTGGAAACCATAGGGAAACCCGCCTCCCATTGTGGCCCCACCGTGAGTTCATTGCAGTAATTTGAACCGTTCGTCTTGTAGAGCTCGCAGAATAGTGTATTCACGTAAAAAATCAATTTTATCGGACATTCATAGGTATATTAAAATTGAATTTTGGTTTATAAAATGGACGGTCATGCACATTTTAACTTAAAAACTATTGACAGAATTTAGGCTGTCTGTTTTATAAATCAAAATTTAATTTTTGATATACCTATGAATGTCAGATAAAACTGTTTTTTTTAGTGAATGCACTATTTTGCGAGCTCTACAAGATGAACGATTCAGATTACCTCAATGAATGCACGAAACCACAAATGGCGGTGGCGGAAACATCCAAACGTAACTCACTCTCAAAAAATTAAAGGTGCAAGAGAAAGTTTACCGGTCGATAGGTATATTACCTTGTGAACAGTTCACAATTCTACTTTAGCTATCAACTTTTTCTTTCTTTAGCTATCAACTTTTTCTTTCACAACTACACCAATACTATCTATTTTACCTAACATCAATTAAAATATACATTTTTTCACTCTTTTCCTATTATTTTTTCCTCCCAACGAGGGAGGAGAGAGAGAAAGAAACAATAAAAAAAGAAAGGAGTGTGAATAGTGCTTAGGTAAAAGTGGCTAAACCCTGTTCTTTTACCTAATCTAATTTGGTGCAAAGGTATTTTTTGAGTTTCTTCTCTCCAAAATAGCTAAAAATGTATTTTACCAATGCTGCTGTACATGCTCTAAGACTGTCTTTAAATTTAATTGAATTCAAAGGCATTCCATATGTGAAACAAAATTTAAAATTTTCCGATGCACCAAAGAAAAAAGGAAACAAATTCGAATAGGTTTTTTAACTCGTTCATTTTCTTAGCACGTCTTAATTTTTGAAACAAATTTGAGAAGTTTAATCTATGCAATCAAGCTACTTGAGCTCAATTCACCATTGACTCGATTAAAGTGTAACTTACGATTAACCAGACTCAAATACATTTTCAAGACTGGTTAAATTTTTATGTTAAACTTGAACAACCAACTACGCCTTTAGCTCAGCTTAGCTTATTACGTCCTAGACAATTCAAATGCTTTCCTGGAAAGAGAGGCAGATCGCAAAAAATGCCCTCTTTTATAGATCAAAACAGAAATGGTTTTTATGACGGTGGTTCTTGTTTTTCCAGGAGAATACTTGCTACAAGCTATCGGTTCCTGGTTTTGGTCTGCGAGTCGATGTAAAGTGTTTCCCACAATCTTATCGTCGCATGTCAAAAGCTCGTTCAAAGCCACTAATTAAATTGTTTCAAGCTAATGGCCCAATGGAAGAAACAATGGATCACTTGCTGTAAAACACAGGCAAGGCATGAATCAAATTACCTTGAGTTCTTGTCAGGCCGCGAATTTATCTCACCCCCTGGAAAAACAATTAAGTTCTTAATATTCTCAAGGCCGCGGAAAGTGATACCGGTAAATATGGATTGTTACAGATCAAAATATTCAAGGATACTTATACAATAGGACATCAACTTCCCAAATGACTACAAGAAACTACTTGCCATGTGGTGGAAGCTACCCTAGTCCTACTAATACAACGCCATTGTCGCCTTTAATTGAGTTCCATTGTCCACTTCTTGCTCCTCTATTGAAACACCAAGTGCCCTCGTCTAAACTCTTCATAATAATCTCACAGTAAACTACTTAACTTCCGAACAGAAGCATTTGAGGAGAGTGCCCTTTGAAGGAAATTTTATTTTTGTGCTTAAAGCAGGCACATAGGTCGATTGCAGCATCACCAGATCCCTTGCTCGACAACACTCTCCATAACGGTAAACTTCGCATTTGCAATCATTACCAGATCCCTAGCTGAACAATACTCACAAGGGAAAACTTTGCATTGGGATACTTACCCATAAAAGGAAAACCTTGGTTGAAGTATCCCCTATGCAGAAGTTGCCATCTGACGATGTCTTTGGAACGTGGTCTTTAACTGATGAGCTGAGAAATGATTCGAAGGAAAGCGCTGCAGGAAAGCGCTGTCAGAAAGACAATAGTACAGGAAATATAAACCCCTATCATTATCATTTTACATTAATTGATAAGCGAAAATGGTTTTCCGAAGGATTAAATATGGGTTTTCCCTATCCGCCAAGTTTGGTAAAAACGGATTTTTTTTAACAAAAAACCCCTTAAACACAGGTTTCAAAAAACAAACAAGCAAACAAATTCTTTTAAAAAGTGTTCTGGAAATTTGATTCTGAAGCAACAGCAAGCAGGGCCCATATCCTTAACAAAGCCAAAGGGAAAGAATTTAGACCTTGTATATGAAAGCAGGAATTCAACCAGGGATCAATGAAGCTCCAAGAGGCAAACACACTCGATGTGAGGTGTATTAGGGAACATGTCCACCGGCCGTAGGCGTTTTAGTTTGTAACATCCCTTTATATTATGCTCTACCTGCAAAGTTTTCTATTATTTCAGATGACATTACAGAGTAAGGCCCACTGCTGAAAAGGCAAACTATCTAGAACGTACCGAACCGTGACAGAGGTAATCGAGGTCACGTGCACATGTCGCAGGATTACACGACACATAAATGATCCGTGGGGATTGAAGCTTGAGTAAATATTTAATCAACTTCATATGCATACCCGGACGATTTGGATCTGCATTATTCATCATGTATTCATGTCAGAAAATGTCTCAAGCACCTGGTGCTAAATTTTCACAAGACTCAGTCAAGATCAAATAATGAAACCTTTTCCCTGTTTGATGCCGTTTTATGGGTGTTGCATACAAAAAACACTTCTGCCAATAAAGGATTAACATGCAGCATCATAGTAAAATCAAGAGGAGAGGGGTGGTGATTATATTCTGCTTTTTGCTATTTCGATTGCAAGATGGTGAACACAGTTTAACCTTATGCATGACGGAGATGAAGATAGGTAAACATCACCTGATATGACAATGTCAGGTTTTGGAAAATCTTTTCCAAAGTTCACGTCAATTTTATTAAGGTCTCCTTGGACAAATGTGGCATTGTAGATTTCATTCAACTTGGCATTCCGACGAGCATCTGATATAGCCTGAGGAACCACTTCATAGCCATAAACATGTCGGGCCCTGACAAAAGAAAACCAAAAGAAGCAGCACTGAATGGAAGATTTATGGAATCTATCATTTTCCAAACTGAAAAAAAACATGAGATGTACTTTCTGGCAAGTGTCAGGCCAATGGTGCCTGTTCCACAAAAAAGGTCAAGGACAATTTCCGAGCCATCTCCTTTGAGATCAGCGTACTCTTCAATGAGTCCATAAAGAACCTCTGCCTGAAAGTTGGCAAAATTATTTATAATCTTAAATACTACCCTTGCCAAGGAAGACAGGAAGCTGAAACTCAACACTTTCTTGTGAACAACCATACATTGACTCCTGGGATACCTGTCGTGTATTTGTCTGAAAGAAAGAGTTCGCGGAAATTTCAAATGCAAGCCCTCTTAGGGTCTCTGTGATGGTAGATTTTCCATGTAAAATGTACTCATCCTCACCAACAGATGTGTTACCAACGGAAGTATTTACGTTGTTTACAATGCTCACCTATTTGCCAGCACGAAAAAGAATATATGTTAGAAAACAAATGATGGTAAGACTAGAGACACCAACTGTCAAGGGAAATGATTCACCAAAGAGCAACATCTTTTCCTAAGAGAACTATATAGAATCATAGATGTTCCATCCGTATGGAATTAAATATTAAGTTATTGTCATAAATTTTGGAAAAATAACTAGCACTTTTCAGTTTAATACTAAGACTAGAAGAACTTTACTATCGTATCTTATTACGATGCTAAAAACATTTTGCTTTTAAAATTCACCACTAAGGTTCCAATGAATTTCACTAAGTCATAAACCACTATTTTAGGCCAGAATCTAGTTTCCATTTTCGCTCTTGAGGTCATTCTTGACGGGAAGTGGCAACCAATAACCTTAAAGGGTTTTCTCCATTTTCCAACCATTATCTCTTTCTTCCACTTCCCAAATTTCTCCCTTCTGAGACTGCTCTATAGGTGCTGACTGACAAACCAAAAGTCATGATATAGCTTTATGGGCATAGTCATCAAAATGGTTTTGTTTTAGTCACATTTTCAACTCGTCCAGATAGCAAGACATATAGGAGTCTTAAGATCTGTATATCATCCAGGTTAATCAGATATTGGATATCAGAAAGTGTCTCTGTTCTAATCATTTTTTTCACGAGAGAAATGGGACTGTCAAAATCGAAATGGACTTCTCAGACAAAATCCAACTTGTTTTGATGGCTACCAATGTTTGATTAACCAGATTCCACCATGGATAGTTTGCATAATGAGACCTACAAATAGAAGTCAGAGATAATCAAAATGGGACTGTCGGGAGCTCCATTTCTCCTCACATGAGGATCACACGACGGGAACAAAGGGGGGAATCACATGAGATGAGGGCATCATGTAGCAACATGTTCTGAAAGAAAATCCACAGAAAGTCCCAATAGACATTGAAAGTCCATTGTTCTGATTCATTCATCTTATAAGGGACATTCTTTTTACTACAAAACCTAACAGAATAACCCGTGTGCTTCATAGCTTGCAAAATGAACTGATTTTAAACACGCAATTAACAGGGGCAAAACACATAACTCCATTCAGCTTTAATAGATAACAGAGATTTAGTCAGACAAACCACTTCAAGAATGGGTAAAATTTTCTCAACAAGGGGCTTCAGAAGCTCTGGTTTGTAGGATGACGTCACAAAATTAACCATAAGCTCAGGAAGACCAGTATTGACATCCCTGTAAAATAAATTTTAGTCACTGCGTTAGTTTCTGGTGATATATATGATATTTTTATGATTTGAAGGACAAAATTTTCTTCTTATTGGTCAAATGTCCAAGAATTCTTCTCCAGACAACATCCAGAAAATGCACATGCATCCACCTATATTTTCAACATATTTTAACCAACAAAATAAAGTGGAAAAACCATATATGTAGACACATGTTTGCACCACTTTGTTTTCTTTATTCATTTTTTAACAAAGATATCAACATTTTTCTTTTGCAAACGAGGGCCCATGCTTGTACTCTTGCAACCGAGGGTCTTCTGGATGCAAGTAAGAAGCTGCAAAGCATACCCTGTCTGTGTAGCGTGTTATGATCATAGGATAATTGATAACTCAGTGTACCTGCCTGATCTCAGCATTAGATGCTTGAGAAATCCAGCATGAGAATGAACATCGTACGGACAAAGGCCTAAGTTTGGATCTCTCCAACACTCTTGAATGGCTTTAAGAACCTATAAGTCAGAAACGCATATCAAAGAGACAGGAAAGCAGGGGCGGCTACACTACTATCCCAAAGGGTTCAAGCGAAGTAGCGAACCCTCTAGGTTAAAAAATGCACTGAAAATTTTTATTTTTTTGTACATTAAACAGTTCATGGATTGTAACAAAAACTTGATATGAAGAAATCAATCACTGTTTTAGTGATATGCATAATGAATCACACACCTTATTGGCAGGCTCGCTTTGTAAAAAGCATTTGTTAATATTAAGAAACTTATCAAAAAATCCAGGAACGTGCAGTCCTAACGCATAGCCAGCGGCATCACTTTGTTTGTCTTGTAACGGACCTCCAGGTAGCCATGTCTTAGTACCAAATGAGAATTCCATCTGTAGAGCAAAGAATAGCATCAAGAGGTACAACTATCTTAGTATCTAATCACTTCTGGGGCACTAATACAGGTCACTCTTCCAAAAATGATAATTAAACTCATTACTGAAGACGCAGGCAGACAGTAGTTTTCATATTCCGGGTGTTGCCGGTTGAAGAAACTAACACTGGTCATCTTTCATCTTCTCCTACTGAACTAGGTAATAAGCAGTCTTGATGAAAATTTTGAATGCCTCTGCAGAAAATGAAACATAACCCTCGTATTTACAACCTAATCAATTTTCCACTTCTTTTTCTGTCTTCTGAAAACGGTATTACTTCACTTTCTAATGAATTTGCATGTGTTGCATCATTAATTTGAGTACAGACTTCGTATAGTACATTCCACCACACAGATGGGTGGTGATTGTTCATCAATGTACACTGAACAGTCCATTGACTGTCAACCTTTTAATTTGATGTAATTTGCCTACGTTCAGACTTAGACGATTTAATCACACTAAATAACTTAAAATCGAAAACAATTCATTATAAGTATCCAATAGCAACAAATTTATGAGTTAAGTGCATGTCTTCTACTCTTCAAGCTTTCACTCACACAATTTGTTCGCAACTAAAACAGGTATCAATGTATAATATGAGGACTTAGTTAACGGTCGAAGACAGCAAAACAATTCCACTAACATTTTCAAATAGAACCTAAAAACATCCAAAAATGGCTGAAGAAGGAAAATATTATACTTGCCTTGTTTCTATAATGAAATTGAGTATCACAGGGAATAATGGGCTTCATTATGTCAAAACATTCCAGGTCTTTATCAGAGAAACTCCCCACGTGTACGACCAGGTCTCGAACTTGTTCTTCTTTGGCTCTGACTTGTGCCTCATATAACAAATTTTGTGTTTTACAACCTCCACAGTCCAAAGCGTGTTCACATGGAGCTTCCACAAAGTCCCAATGAGGGGATATTGTCTTTATTTTAGTCACCTGTACTTGCCACACATCAACCCAAGATCATAAGTAACCATAAATGCTTTATACAAATAACGCCATATTGCTTACCTGTTCTTAAGAGAAATCAAATTCAAATGGTATTAAAATTGAGACAAGTCGCACATTACAAACTTCGTTCATGACTGTTAATGGTAGAATACAAGGGCAGGTGGGAAAATTGACATGGTACAGCCAGAAATAATAGGCACAACCAAACACCACATCTAAAAAGGCCTATTTCTGGATATAACTATGCAAGTACAGAACGAAATTAACCAATTTCCTGATCAGACTTTTATGTTTTTAACATTACCAGGTTTTAACTCAGATAAGCCACACACAAAAATACCGCAGGATTAATCCCCATAGACTTGTAACAGGTAGTCAAGTTCTGTTAATGCATGGTTGAAATGAAATCCCTCACCTCAAAGAAGTAAAGAAATACAACTAGAAGGGGGGTTTATCGAAGTTTTAAATAATGACAAAACAATTGGAATTCATAACCTTTCATCATTATGATCACGGAATTAACAGCTTTGCGGAGTTCAAATTTCCATAAAATGAAATATAACCACTTCATACTCATAGCCAACTTGAATCTGGTTACTGGTCGATCAATATGATGAAATTCCTCATGTTTGGTCCCCAGGCTCCATTCATTTCTGTGATTACTTCGAAAGATTAACGTCCAGAAATATGAGAAACTTCTAAGCTGCATTGGCCTAATTCAATATTGGAAGTCCACAATCTACATAGAGCCAATAAAAACAAATTTGCACTTTCATTGAGTGTAATGCAGCTTCTTCCAATTTTGAAAATAGCAGAAACAAGAACAAAGTCAGGAGCTTTCTTCCAATTTTCTAGCTATAATTGGGGCTGATAAACGAACCAAGCTACTTGAGTTCGAGCTAATGTTCATTCCTTAAAAGCTCATTCAAGATCGGTTTGTTCCATAAACAAACCACAATTTAACATTTTCTTTGAAGCTCATTATGCTTTCAAATGAGCAAGCTACAGCTCGGCTCGTTCAGCTTATCATATATAAAAAATTCAAACCACATCGGGCTTGTATTCGGCTCGATTAAAGCTCTAGATCGGCACGGCTCATAGACAAGCTAAGCTTGCACATGTTATGAAGCTCGTTAAGTTTTCAAACTAAGCTCAAACAACTACCTGATTGGCTCGTTTCGTTCGGCTCGTTTATCACCCCTGGCTATAATACAGGACAGATAACATATTTATCAGTAAAATCCTCAGCGAATGAACATAAAAACAAGAATTCATCGAACCTCGGCGTAATTTTTCTTCTTTCGGGTGACGCGACCGATGAAGCGTTCGCCGGGGAGGGCACGGTCGCACATGACGACGAAACCGGTGTCGGACACCTTGCACAAGCCCTTCCCTGTGAAAGCTAGGCTCTCGCAGACCAGTTCCAATGTCTGCCCTATCTTCGGAAAAAACGACGCGTTCTTCCTCTTCTCCTTGTTGGTGTTGTCGACGGTAGTATCTTTAGGGTTCGTGACCTCCGACGGAGCCTCTTCTGAATCTTCTTCGACGGGAGAAGAAGAGGAGAGAGAAACGGAGAGAGGGGAAAAGAAACGTGGAGAGGGTCTTCGGCGGAGGGTCTGGAGCCATGGGCGGGAGTTGAAGCATCGGAGGCCGTGGCTGGGAATTGCAGTCATGGTTTGGTACGGCAACTGTTGAAACGGCGGCAAAGAGGGGTTTTGGTTTTGGTTTTGGTTTTGGTTTTGGTTGAGGATAAATGGCGTTTTCGGGAATTTGGGAGGCTATTGGAGGCTGTCTTCGTCAAATTGATGGTTTCTTTCTGACGGGTGTTCAGCTATCACCCCTTAAAAAATAAGTATTTATTTATAATTTTTAAGTTTAAAAATAATAGGCATATTAAAATTAAAAAATATGTAATATGGATTTAGTTTGATAGATGTCGATGAAATCTATCAAACTCTGAAAAAAAAGTTAAAAAATTATTCTTATAAGCTCATTGTTTTTAACTTTAGAAATAAACTCTTATTTTTTAAGTACTTATTTGAGGAAACGGACACAATACCGGTTCTTTTTAATTTTAGTATTTTTTAATCGATTTGTTAGGTATCTCCCATCGCATAATTAAACTTTGTCACCTCATTTTTTAGTTACTCATTTAAGGGATTTTGCTAATATTTAGCAATGTGAAGTCTCAAAATGTTTCTTAATCAAAAATCCATTTTTAGTAGTGATAGATAGAGAGGGTTGGAAATGAATGTAATGTTGGAACCGGAATTCGTTTTTCACTGAAAATAACAAATTGCAACAAACAAACAAGTACAAAGTTAGAATCTTTTTTTTTTTTTTTATAACTATACGAAGTTAGAACTTACTAGACCAATTTCAAGCGTCCAGAAATTGGCAATCGAGGCTAGTATTATGATACTATATATATCCTTAAAGTAAATTCACCCCCCACGCCAATGCTATTAATTGAGTTTTTTGAACGTTTGCCTCTCAGGATTACCCTATTTTTGAAAAACGGATGTAGCACTCCAATCTATTGACAGGCGAACCAAGAAATTGTGTAGAACTCTCACAGAATATGTATACTATGAGTGCAAGTATTTTCGTATATAATAATAATAATAATATTAATAGGAGGAGATGGGTCCTATTTATCAAGAAATAGGCACCCGAACAAAAAGGAATGATGACTGTTTGAAAAAGTGTTAGGAAAAAGATACAACTATTCGAAGTGGTCTTTGCTGAAGAGACACCACTATTCTAGGCCGAACCAACACATGCTTTCATTTTCAATGCCACGCTTTCGGCCCGGTTCGGCGGCAAACGAAACAATTCCAACTACTCCAAATATATTTATTTATTCAACGCAGGACAAACTGGTTTATTTCTGAGACAATTTTCAATTCACTTATCTCCAACAATCCTCCACATGAATGAAATTGATGAACAACTCCAGAACAAGATGTGCAACAATATGCAGATGACGAAAAGTATACATATTTCAAAATAACAAAAAAGCATGTAACGTATAATTTTATTTATTATTTGGTATACAACGAACGAATAACAAGTTTTTTTTTATCATGTACAACTCGAAATGCTGTAAAGGAAACATTTGTTCAACACTTGGCTTTGATATCGTACCTTCTATAGTAATTCCAAATCATTCCTTAGGCTCCGCTCGGCTAAATAAGCCAAGTGGCTTATTTTTTATCCTTATTCAAATTTTTTTCGTATCACTTGGCTTATCATCATTTTTTTGGGGATTATTACATGCTCATGATAAGAGGAATCCAAAAAGTAAAAAATTTTGATCGAAATTCAATTTTGACTTTTTGACGGGAAAGCCAATAAGCTAATTTTATTAGGCTCATTTTTTGCGGGAAAGCCAGTGGCTTATTTAGAATTAGACTCGATACCGGCAATTACACGGACTCGAGAGCCTGTGGTGAGCTCCCTCGCCACAGGATTGTAGTGAGTTAAAACTACGTCGTTTTGATTAATAAGCCACACCCCTCAAATTCTAGCATGGGCCGGACTATTGGAAACCACAAATTTCCTGAACATAACCTGTGTACCATATTATATACAGGGGCTACGTTCAGAAAATTTGTTGTTCCCAATAATCCGGCCCTTCTAACATATGCTCTGCAAAGTAGGGAATAATAATTCCTAAATACTGATGAAAATCAAATACGAACCCTAAAAAAAACAGTTTTCCCGCTCCTGATCGCTTCACTCCTCCTGCGTGTAAGAACGCTGCTACAGATACAACATTTGTTGTACAGCAGCTGTGCACAGACCAGTTTTGCGCCCGTTTCGGATCTCGCAAAGATGATCGGAGCCTCCTAAATTTTGAAGCAAAGTTAGATGATTCGTAAACACCCTTCCCGATATCGGATTGAGGTGATTTTTTACAGGGACCATAAACGAAGTATTTTGAACAAAATGATCGGCTCCGATCATCTTTGCAAGACCCGAGATGGGCGCAAAACTGATCTGTGCGCGGCTGTTGTACAGCCTTTTCTGTGCAAGCATACTTTCTATGCATATAATGGCTCCCCTGTCGCCGACACCCACTTCCTCGCCACCACCGGTGTCGTCCACCGTCGATCCTTTCCTTCCGGTGTCTCCCATCTCCACGGCTTCATCCCCACCTTCGTCGCCCAGAACCGCCACCGATTCATCCCAACGCGTCTTCAAAACGGTAAGAATCACTTATTCACATTGTTTAATGCAATCAAGACATTGTTTAGAACTCCAATTTTTAACAATCATTGTTTAATACGCCCTATGCATAATATTTTAGTCACCATTGTATAAAGTTAAGCTTTACTGTTCCTTTTCTTATTAACCTTAAGTTCTCAACATAATTTTAGAATGGACGATGGTGAACTTGAAGAGCGAGAAATTGATTGGTCCAAAGATTACTCTCTTAGATTTGGAATGGAGTTTGACACCGAGACTGCTGCGTATGATTTTTACAATGATCACGGAAGGGTTATGGGATTTAGAGTTAGGAAAAGTTATTTTACACGAAGCAAGAAAGATGGTATTTTGATAAATCGAAAGTTTGTTTGTAGTAAACAAGGTAAAAGGGGAATAGACAAACGGAGCCTAGTAGTTGAACAACCTCGAAAAGAGACGAGAACCAATTGCGGTGCGTTCATGTATATATCAT
>JAOTQK010000023.1:24612820-24626167 GCA_025642025.1 Rhododendron ferrugineum
CTAAGGTGGTTTGGGCATGTCTACCGTAGACCAGGAGATGCAGTAGTTAAGAGAGCGGATAAGATAGCTTTGGGTAGTAATGCTACGGGGAGGGGTAGACCTAAATTGACATTAGATGCTATGGTGCGCAAAGATATGAGTATAGTAGGTTTGTGTGAACAAGTGGCCCTTGACAGAGCTCAATGGAGGAAAAAGATTCATATAGCCGACCCCAAGTGATTGGAACGTAAGGCTCGGTTTGGTTTGGTTTGGTTTGGTTTGGTTATGAGAACAATCACACTAATCTAACTGTCAAATTGGGACTGTATCAAAACAAAATAGTCAAGTTCTACAATTGCCCGTTGTATGAGAACAATCATGCTCCAAGCTCCTCTATGACTTATTGTCTAATTTCTATATGTTCTTCTTCTTTTTTTTTTTTGGTTCTTCGAAATATATATGTTCTTCATCTCTGATGGATATATTAAAATTGTCGATTTCTCTTGTATTGTTTTTTGGGTCAGTAGGGAACAGTTCTTCTTGTCTTCCAACCGGCAGAGGAAGGAGGTGGAGGGGCAATGAAAATGATCGATGCTGGAGTACTTGAGAATGTTGAAGCTATCTTTGGGCTTCATGTCTATCATGGCTTGCCCTTAGGTGAAGTAGCCTCCAAACCTGGACCAATGTTGGCTGGGAGTGGCTTTTTTGAAGCGGTCATTAGTGGGAAAGGAGGTCATGCAGCCATTCCTCAGCACTCAATTGATCCAATTTTAGCAGCTTCAAATGTTATTGTCAGCTTACAGCATCTTGTTTCACGAGAAGCTGATCCGCTGGACGCTCAGGTACACTACAATTTTCGACTAACCTCATGCCTTCTGAATTTTTGCAGAGTTTGGAATGCTGTGGCTGTACATTGAGCCAAAGTATCTGCAAAATTGGTGTTGCAGACTTGCAGTTCTATATTACGTGACACATTCATTTTTGAATATTGTTATTAGTATGAATTCAGCTATAGTTTTTGTGGTTCCATTAACTACTATTGTTATTACCAGACTATGACAACATGCAGAAGGCTGCTATTTTTTGGGGTATGGGATTTTGAAAAATGTACCTTTGTCAGGTTTGAAGTGATAGGACTAGCAGTGATGTGTAGTTGGTAGACCATACTTGACAAATGCGACAATAGCTGAGACCCCAACCACGGTTTCAGCAAATCACCGGGAATGTTCTACTAGGCAGACATGTGAACATCGTGATTTCTTCTGTTACATTAATGTTTTCAGGGTACCGGGGATATCAGCAAGAACTTGCTGAACAGATCTCTTAAACTCATTTAGAAACTAGGATATCTTATGTGCTTTTAATTGGAAAGGGAAAACGTTAGTAATAAGGTGGCGTGACTCGCCTCTAAGATGGCCACTCTTGACTCATTGAGAATTCCATCCGCTTCTTCTTATGCTCCAAGGTTTTTGTTTTTGATCTGGAAAAAGCATTACATTTGGTTTCCACAGTCCCAATAGCATTAGGAGGTTTAAATACTTTACGTGTACTTGCAGGTGGTAACGGTTGCTAAATTCCAAGGAGGTGGTGCTTTCAACGTTATACCAGATTCTGTCACCATTGGGGGAACCTTCCGAGCCTTCTCAAAGGAAAGCTTTATGCAACTCAGGCAGCGAATTGAAGAGGTAGAAAAATAGTTGAAACCTTAAACCATTTTTGGACTTCTGAAATGTTTTCATTGAGCGCAGTAGTCAGTTTTGTAGCAAATGGTATCTGTGGTCTAATAGTAATCATAAGTATCACCGTCAAATCGTTAAGACCCCTTTCTCAGCATTTGTTCTTGGGAGAGAGAGCTACACTAAGATCAGTTCCTGATTATTTGTTTCCATTTAGTCTGTTTCCAACACATAGTGGGTTTTGTTTTTAATCATCCTTATTCTTAAAAGGTTTTGTTATGTCACATGTCTCAACCTTCTCATGTTGTTCTCAACACACGGGCTAATGCTTTTTGCTAACAGGTAATAGTTGGGCAAGCCACAGTTCAAAGGTGCAATGCGACCGTTGACTTCCTTGTAAAAGAAAAACCTTTCTTTCCTGCAACCATAAACGACAAGGGCTTGCACGAGCACTTTCTAAAAGTCGCAGGGGACATGCTTGGAATTCGTAATATCAAGGAGATGCCACCAATGATGGGTTCGGAGGATTTCGCCTTTTACCAAGAGGTAATACCCGGTTACTTCTTCTTCCTCGGTATGAAGAGCGAAACAAATGAAAAGCCTGCGTCAGTTCACTCTCCCTACTTCAAAATAAACGAAGATTCACTACCTTATGGATCTGCTCTTCACGCATCATTAGCTACTGCATATCTTCTTGATCACCAATCGAGAACTACCCTCTTGAACGGAAATCACCATGATGAGCTCTGAGGTTGTTTCTTTATTTTTTGTAATTATCATGGACCTGAAATTGGTCAGGATGCTACTGCAATGCACGGGCACGGTGATGGCTTCGGCTGTTAGCTCGATCTTAGATAGTATGATTTTGGGTAACTGTATATCAGCAAGAAGTTGCTTCATGTTCATTGAATAAAAACACAGTATTGTACCTGATCCTTGGCTATTTTTTTGGGTGGTGTATACTTGTTTTGTTATCAGCTCATCTGTCGATGGATGTTGGGTAACACTTGATTGCTTATGGCCATGGGTGTTGTTTCTGAACTGTCACATGTGATTGAATGGCTATTATGCTGTTAGGCTTTGTATGAGATCATTGCTAGTTTTGTGCGAATATTGTAAATAAACTCGAATTGTGTAAAATTGAGCGAAGTTTTTTAGAATTCTATTGTCTAAAAGTTGGGATGAATTCCGGAAATTTTAGGTAATATAGTTTCTTTTTTCAATATCTGGTGGAATCTCCGGAGTTTGCTCCGAGGGCACTCCCTTTTCCACCCCAAAGTATGTGGATTGAATGATAGTATTTCGTTTTCCAACTGAAAGGCCTTCAAAGTTCAGAAAAATACGACTTTGGGGATGTGTTCACTGGTTTCAATTCGGAGCCGAACGGGATGATTCATTCAAGAACGGAAAATGTTACTCCATGATAGATGAAAATGGTCCATGAAAGGGCAATCAATCAATGGCCCAGATTCACAAGTTCCCAATATAGTCTACACTGGACCACTGGTCTTACCAATTTAGATTGGCGAGAAGGTTAAAAAAAAAAAAAAAAAGAAGAAGACAGACGACAATGGCTTAAAAATTCGAACTATTTTATAAAATGCAAACAAAGTCTAAACCAACTCAACCTATTCACAGGGTTTAATGTTTTTTTGTTTTTTGTACACCCAAGGTTGAACAATATTTCCAATTCAATTGGAATCTGGATTCTATGCAGTCTGTTGTTGGACTGTAGAGTATCATCCGCGTGATTCTAACCGTCTAAAAGGGTTTAATCTTTCCTAGAATAGTTTTTTAAAATCATTGCAAAGATGAATGGTTATGATGAAACGACATAGGCTTCTCTGCAGTCCAACTGCAGAGAAGCCGGGTCCTTCAATTGTCATTCATTTTTTTTTTCCTTGGTTCTGAACTAAATGTTTCCACCTACCACCATTTATGGTGCCAACCAAACACGAATTTTTTTTCCCAAGTATTTTAAAATAAAAAAAAATCATATACGAAATAAACATAATTGTTTGGTAACTACTAGTTTGCTTATTTTCTCCTTTTTAACTGACGGGTTAGAAAAATAAGCAACTTAAGAAGTTAGGCAAACTAGCTCGTTCGAATTGGGACAGTTGGTTCAACAAATGTGTAGTTGCACTTGTGATTGTGAGTTTAAAGTCTTTAAAGATGGAATGGGAGATGCTGCCCAGTACCTCGAGCAGCTACTATTCATCTCGGCACGGATGGTTCGGAACTAATTTGAGGACTGGGTTTGGGGTAGGGTGATATAAAATTTTCTAAAATGTGACCTTAAAAAGAAGAAGAAGCTTATTCGCTTACTTATACTGCTAACCAAACGGTCCCTTATTCAGTTATTCCCCAAAGCTAGCCTCTGCTTGGAACTTTTGGAAAGAAAATGAAAGGAAAACTAAAAAAAAATTCCCTCCCATTGTTTGGATAGAATAAAAAGAGAGAAGAAAATACTATCAAACGCCCCCTAACAATTTTAGGCTCTGTTTGGAACTTGAGGAAAGGAAAAGAAAAGAAAGGAAAAGAAAAAGGAAAGAAAATGGAAGGAAAATAGGAGGAAAAAGTTACTATTCATTACACTTAAATTTTTTATTTTCTTCACTCTTTCTCTTCTAACCAAATAATAGGAGGAAAAATTCTTTTATTTTCCCTAAGTTCCAAACAGACCCTTAGTTTTGTAAATAGTAAATTTTCCGTTCTATTTTCTTCCCATTGTTTCTTTCCATTTCTTTTCTTTTCTTTTCATTTCTTTTGTTTTCCTTAGTTCCTAAGACACCCTAAAAGCCCTAACATAGCAAACCGACACACACACACACATATATATGAAGTAGTAATAATGGAGAACCAAATCGATTGGAAAAACCCTGGAATTGGCAAGTCCCCATCCTCGCATTAGCAGAGAGAGAAACGCCGATGACCGCCATTGATGCACACATTCTAATCGCGACGTCCTCAAAAAAGGTACTTTTCATGGTTTCATCATATTCTAAACGTAAACATAAACCCTAATCTTCATCATGTGTCAAACCGCGTGCCTTTCTTCTCTTCTTTAAATCCCGATTGATAATTAGTTGCAAAATGTTTACCAATTGATGATTATCTGTGTAAAGGAAGCCGCTTTCGACGTGCGTTTAGTGTTCGAGTTTGATCCAATTGAAACCTAAGTTGTTTGGTCAACAAAAAGGGTGATATTCCACTGTTTCATCGTTCTAAACTAAACCCTAATCTTCATTATGTTTCAAATTGCGTGCCTCTGTGATTATCTTCAAATCCCGATGAATGATTTGCGACATGTTTACCTGTTGACGATTATCCATGTGAAGGAAGCCGCTTTTGACGCGCGTATAGTATTTGAGTTTGGCCCAATTGAAGCCTAAGTTGTTTGGTCAACAAAAAGTGTTATCTTTCACTGTTTAAACATTGTAAACTAAACCCTAATCTTCATTATGTTCCAAATTACGTGCCTCTGTGGTTTTCTTCAAATCCTGATGATTGGGACATATTTACTTATTGATGATTTTGTAGAATCTATGTAAAGTAAACCCCTTTAGACGCAGTTATACTATGATTATGTAGTATCCATGTAAAGGAAATCCCTTTCGAGGCACGTGTATACTCTTCGAGAGTGATCCAATTTTGATCAAAGTTATTTGGTCAATTTCACATTATTGGATACTCGTTTTTGCCTAAATTTATATGTTGAAGGTTCTAGTTACTGGGCAAAGGAATTGGAACCCTTAGATGTATTTGTGAAGATATGGACAGAGAATTCATGGATGTCTTTCGAGGCGGGGTTCTGAATTCTAACAAATTGAGTGAGCATTTTATAGTATCAAATAATAATTTGTTATCACCCAAAATAGTTTGGCTCACTTCAAGATAGGGAAAGTTGACTGAAGAAATATAAAGGTAGCAAAATAAAATCACAATTACTTGCTGGTCTTCAGAATTTCGGAAACTACAAGGATGGTGATACTGGTATGTTTTTCTATTTGCAAGCAGGACTGACGAAGTGTCTGAAAATGTTATGGAAAAGATTTTCACGACCAAAACTGAAGAATAGGAAGCCTTCTACTGACAGAGAGAGGAAATTTAGTGACAACAAGCGGTTGAGAAGTGATCCTGTGAATCGAACCTTGCAAACGACGCCAAAGAGAAAGGCTTTTGACACTGCAACAAATCAAGGCAGGGTGAAAAAGAAGCGGAAAATGAGAGATGGTAATGGTGTGGATGAAAGAACCAACACTGTTGATCGGATTTCCGAATTACCCGACCCCATTATCCAACACATTTTGTCTTTCTTGCGTTGTCCCAAAGATGTCACGCGAACTAGTGTCTTGTCCAAGAAATGGAGAAGTACATATGCTTCCTTCCTCTCATTTGATTTTGATCAAAAGAGATTCAAAGCACTGGGGGGAGGAGAGGTGCAACAAGCAGAGTTCAAGAGATTTGTTGAAAGCTCCTTATCAACTCGAATTGCACCATTGGTTTGGATACAGAAGTTCAGGCTACACATTACCTCTTATGGTCCAAAAATGGCCCGTCATATAGACCGCTGGTTATGCGCTGCTACTACAAAAAATGTTAAAGAGCTGGAAATTTCTGTTGAAAGAAAGAGAAGGTTGCGTTACTCTGTGCCTCAAATTGTGCTGGCTGCATACACATTGACTTCATTGAAGTTATATGGATGTAAGTTGGATAAATACAAGGATATGAAACTTCCTAATCTGCAACAGTTGTCAATGAAGAAAATGCATATCAATCATAATATTATCCAGAGCTTTGTTCGTGGCTGTCCCATGATTGAGGATTTTAGACTGATACACTCTGATGGGTTGGAAGCTCTGAATCTTTCAACTCTTGTTAAGCTCAATAGGGTTGAGGTACATCAGTGCAATGGGCTAGAGAGCGTAGAAATTGAAGCACCAAATCTTGAAACTTTATGGTGCTATGGGAAAAAGGCTCAGTTGTGCAATGTCAAATTGAATTGCTGTGAAAATCTAAAAAGTTTGACATTGAAGGATACCAGTATGACAGATGAGTTGTTTCAGGATCAAATTAACAAGTTTCCGGTCCTGGAAAAGTTGGTCCTGATGGAATGTGATACCCTAGAGAGACTTACAATTTTAAGTTATAATCTCAAGATACTAGTAGTCGTAAGATGCAAAAAGCTGCATGAGGCTATTGTTGATGCTCCAAATTTGCATACTTTTGAGTACACTGGAGATAAAACCTTTTCCTTTTCCTTGACAGCCCCAAAACTGCAGGAAGCCAAGCTTTATTTTGAATCATCGAGAAAAGCTGTGTCTAAAGGCCGCATGGAAGGTCACATCCCTTTGTGGATGGTTAATCTGCAGGAATTTCTCGGATCGTTGAATCAATCAAAAAATTTGAATTTGGTTGTACGCCACAAGAAGGTATTTATTAGTTAGATTATTTTCGTATGATTATTGTAGTTAACCGACTTTGCTTATTTTTTTCCTACCTTGTTTAAATTGATTCACATGGCAATTGAAGGACATGCTTATTTCTGAGGATTTGGAGGGTATTGAACTACCTTTAGACCATGATCTCAAGCTGGAAATATCTAATCCATCAACGAAATTAGAAGATCTTCTTGATAGTTTGTTACGGATAACTCACCCAGAGACACTATCTGTAGTCTCCCCCTCCGACAGCGAATTCCTGAAGGTATTGTTGTCCCTTTGCAAATTTCGTTGCTTGAATACAGTGCAATAACAACATCCCAGTACCTGTTTATGTTTCTGCTTCTTGTTCACTACACCAGCATAATAATATACATTTTTGTGGAACAAGATTGTCTTTAGGGAAAGTATGTACTCAGACCTTCTAACTACTATATTAATTTTGCCTTTTCATCTGAATGACAGCTCCTCCATGATAAGATGATGAACAGAGAAGAGAATCCAGCCTGTTGTAGATATTACTCAAGGAAATGCTGGCTGCATTACTTAAAAGATGTTAAAACTGGAGATAGTTCGACTTCTGCTCTTCGTAGGAGAGATTCATCTTTGACTCTCTACAAGACTACTGCATTTAAGTTGGAATGGACAGCAAGATAAAGATGCTATTGAGGTTTAGAACACATGATATATATAGGAAGGTTTATAATTCTTACAAATTTGAATTCTTGATTATCATTTTCCCATAGAATCCTTCTCTTTTGGTTCACAACTTACTAAGTTATTCATGGATCAATATGGTTTTCTCTTAAGTAGATCACATTTTGGATATCTACTGTGTCACATGACGTGTTGGTATGTAGTTTTCGATTCCTTATACTTACAGTAATTAATGCATGAGATGGAAATTTCTGTCATACTCTTTGGTGTAACATTACATGGTGGCTAACATGAAAGTTATCTTAAACTTTGAAGACTGTATGTGCCTGATCAGCTAATCAAGCGGGACTGTTACATGAAAACGCCAACTTTGGCTTCCAGAAATGGCTTCTTTGGATCTCTTTCTTCCGGTCGCGATGCTGCAGAGTTGCTTTTTGTTGATGTTTTGTACTCTCTCAACTCAAATATGACTCGACCAGACCATATATATTTAATTAATTGGATTTTTTTTCTTAAGTGATCTACATAGAGCCTTACGAATAAACCTTTTGGCATATCGAAATGGAACCATGTTGGCTCCAGGCGGCTCCCATTTCCCCTTACTGGAGCGTGTTCCTGTATGGACAATGTCAGTTATCACAAAAGACTGAAAACTATGCGTTTTTATGACCAATTATACCAATTCAATCCTGCATTCTGTTTGACAAGAATGGTAAACCCTATTGCAGCATTAAAACATGGCGCATAAACTTCACTCCCGAGACCGGCTCCATTCAGTTACAAGGAAAGTATGGGAAGCCTTAACTTTCCTGCATCAATTTTCCCTCATAATATGTCCTGCAAAAGCACGGAGTATGAAGAAATCTTGTTTCTACACTAATTTCTATGAAATTAATGCTACTTATCTTAATACTTTTTTCTATTATATTAAATGAACACATATAGGAACAAAGTCATTTTCAGTATATAGTTCTTTCAGGAATTTTCCTGACAAATGAACGAAGCCTCTATGCACATGAAGGTTGAAAAGTTTCAATGACCTGAGTAAAAATGGAAAGTTGTGATTATTCCCTCCCGTACTGTAGCACAGGTTATGAGAGGAATCAACTTCTCTAGGAAAAGCAGTGGTAGCAAATATAATATACGGAGTGTATATATATTTTTTGGTGGAACAGCAAGAACTTCAATAGATAAAATTAACAATTCAAGATCCTGCATGATTTAAAATGATTTATTCCCATCATATGAACATCTATCTCTAGACTATACCACATGCAAATGTATTTTTTTACAAGTCATCATCCTCAAATTGAGACTTTGATATTTTTTTATTTTATTTTATAAAAAAGCCCTCAAAACCTCTGAATTTAACAAGTTTCATAGTGGCTCGACTAATCTGAAACAGTTAATAATTTATGGTAATGTAATTGAGAATCACTATTACTGACTATAGTCCCTCCTGGTCCTCACCACTATACATGCATGCACATTCCAAAGTTTTCAGAGCAAATTCGTATGATTTCATTAATTTTAAGGTTAATAATCCCTACGAACCAAAATACAGCAGCAACAATGACATTGGACGAGATATGATGCATTTCAAGGGGTAAAGAAACCCAGAAAGATCGTCCAGAATCAAATTATCTGAACAAAGGGTACCCTTGATTTACATGAAAAATGACAACTTCAAAACAAAAGTCTAATACTATGGTTGCCATCAAGTTACAAGCCTGTTACCAGCATTATGTTTGACAAAGCATCATAGAAACACTCACATAACATAACATTTTTGGATGATCTTCAAAGGTGCAGTCCATTCATAAGCATAAAGCTAAGCAGACCATATGCATATACACACACGGACACGTGTACTCTCTACATATTGCAACAAGATGCAGGGTCAGTTCAGAAGCAGAGATAAAATCCGAAATTTTCAGCAACTATGACCGGCATTGAGTAGGAATGGATGCAACCGATGTATAGAGGATTATATCTAGACAAACTTAACATAAGGTTCCCATGAAATTTAAGATGCCAAGCCAGTAAAATTTACACATTAAGAACTTTATGAACACCAATTGAAATACAAATAGTCTGATCCGCAGAAAGACCCAAGTCCAGCATAAAGTAACCATTACCCACGTGCCTTGAGCTCTGCAAGGCGCTTGGTCAAGTCATCCTCATCAACCTTCTCCGTCGTCTTCACGGCCACTGCATGGGCTGCAGGCTGCGGCAGCCCCACCGAAACCTCCAAGCCGTAATCATCCGCTACCTGCTGCATCAAACTGTTGACATCGCCCTCAGGAGTCGACAGTGAGGTGCTTCCTGCCATCGAACTCTCCATAAACTCAGCCTGGACCTCCATATTGACAAACTGCTTCTCAAACTGGTCCATCGTCTCTGACATCTTCTGAAGATTGCCAGTGTTGAGAGTGGACTCGAGCGATTTCACAATCGATGACATTGATTTGCTAATGGTGCTCATCTTGGCCTGTAATTACGAAGGGACAGACTCAGAACATTAACCAAAGCGTAGCAATCATATATAGTCACTACCCACTAGAGGGTTTCCCGCACAGGATACTACCCCTATTGTACCATTCTTTTACTACAAAAAGAAACTAAACCATACACTTAACTCAAAATTCAACCCATAAAATCCGACAAAATTGTGAAACCAACAAAACAACCAAATTTAAACTAGTGTGGCAATCATATAAATTAATTAGAGGGTTGTGCACACGTAGCCTTGGACAAAGCTTAATGGAAAAATAAGATTCAAGAAGCCGACCCCAATTGATTGGGACGCAAGGCTCGGTTTGGTTGTGAACACACGTGCAATGATACATAAAGCCCAATTATATCCTTCCTCCACTACAAAACGAAATTAAACCAAACAAATAACTCAGAACTCAACCTATTACATTCGAATTTTTTTGTGAAATTGACAAAGAAACCAACTTCAAGGGGGTGTTTGGCCAGTCGGATTGTGCATTTTGCATTTTTGGGTGTTTAGTAGGCAATTCTAGAATTCTTATGCCAAAATGAATTATCAGAATTGAACTATCAAAAATGAACTAGAGGATGCAGAATCCAAAAATAACCTTGGAATGTACCTTTTAGATTCTCAATACAAACTCATACCCTACTCTTCTGTAAAATCTATTGACCAAAATTATGCAAGCAATTATCAAAATACTTATAAAATCCATACACTAACCTTCTATAAAACCTATTGACCAAAATTATGCAAGCAATTATCAAAATCAAAATACTTATAAAATCTATAATCCATGATTCATAATTCAGAATCCAAAAAACAATTGACGAAAAGTGCATGAATTTGTTTACCTGGGTATCGAGGCGGGAAACGACGGCGTCGAGGCGGGAGGCGAGGCGGAGGTAGTTCATCTGCTCGCTGCGCTTACGGATGGCGTTCTCGGCGTAGATCCTGGCGCCGTCCATGTTCCCCTTCTCGATCGCCTTCTTGACTTTGAGTTTCTCGCTCTTCTCCTCCTTCTCGCACTTCTTCGAT
Organism: Rhododendron ferrugineum; assembly: GCA_025642025.1. NCBI lineage: Eukaryota > Viridiplantae > Streptophyta > Magnoliopsida > Ericales > Ericaceae > Rhododendron > Rhododendron ferrugineum. The sequence continues at coordinate 24,624,112 of JAOTQK010000023.1, forward strand.
TGCCGCTGGAGGCTCTTCGACGTCATCTTCAGCTCCATTATCTGGTTCAACAACTTCTCCGTGTTCCCCATGCTTCTTCCGATCAAATTAGGGCAGTTTCAATTCCCGATTGGAAAAAGGGAAATTGGTGTATGCTTCACCGTCGATTGATCTCTGGATTATCTTCTCTCAATCTCTAGAGTAGTAGTTTTCTTCGAATTAGGGTTTCCTTCGTTTTGCTTTTATCGGATTTGGAATCGTGTGCGACGCGGACAAGTTGCGATAACGCGGTGCGTTCAAATTAGTGTCGGCGGCCGGCCGGAGTAATTTTAATTTCCTTTTCCTTTTGAAAAAAATAGTATTACTCAATTTAAATGGATTATTTTCTCTTTTTTTGGTGCTTTAATGAGGAAAAAAGCAGTCTATATATAGATTTAAGCACGCAAATTAATATGAAAATGAGTTCAAAATCGACCGATCCACGTGGATCTTACGAACTAATGAAGGTGCTTATTTGTATCAAGACAGTTCTCGACATATCTGTGTTTAGAAATAAACGTAAATTTGTGTACGTAGCATTGCTCATCCTACTCCAAATCTTCTTCTGTTGCTAAAATAAAATGGAGCTCTAAAGTTTTATTTACTACTTTTAATTCGTCAATTGTAAAACATGGGAAACTCTAACAATAAAAGATGGATAATCTCAACATGTGTGATACGTATTTGAGTGTGAGTTTAGACCATCTTACCTTATTTTCTACAATGAACTAACTTCACTACTCCTATTAGTGTATTTAATTTCTATTAAAATATTTAGTTATCTTGTGAAAGAAATAAAAACAAACAAATAAATAATAAAAAACCGTACTTAAAATAAGTTCGGAAGAGGCAGAATTTTTACATGGTAGTCATATTTTGTTATCTTTCTAATTTTTTCTTGTCAAATTGGAAAATAAAATAATACGATGCAATATCAAGAACGACTAAAGAAAAGTAAACTAATAAAGTAACGCTTTAGAACTGTATGGGTGGATGAAGATTATATAACCAAATTTATTAAAATTTTACAAAACGAACAAATTTTTTTTTTTTGGGTAAGCACAACAACAACAATTTTGTTACCTCGCTTACCTTTTAACTACGGCCATTGATTATACCTCAATCACAAAATGCGTGTGTATGAGTGTGAGCGAAAGAATTCGACTGTAAAAGTATTTTCGAAAAGTTAAAAAGCTATTAATTAAATTTACGAAAATAAGAATGGAAAGGGAGAGCGCTCAAAGCGAAGATTACCACAAGCTTGAAAAAGTTAACTCTACTCTCTACCTACGAGGGGTTGGCCCGGCTGCTAGGAGTATGATTTTTTTTGGAGCTAGTTCATACGAGACTTTGCTCCGGCTCCCCCTTCTAGTAAATGGTGATATTGATCCCAAAATTAAAATGCACTCAAATGGGATCTGACATTTGAATTTTGAAAACAAAAAAGGAAAGAAAAATAATACTAGTATAATACGGTACTTAGGGAAAATGACGGCTAAGTACGAGTTTTAATAATTAATACCGCTAAGGACAAGTTAAGAATATTTATTAACGCTGAAAATGTCTTTGACAAGTATTAATTATCAAAACACGTATTTGACCATCATTTTTCCTAATATGTACTCTCTGTATCAAATACTTTTTATTTTCTGTTCATGGTAAAAATCCTACACAAAATCAGCCCGTGTGAGCCCCATATGTCGACAGCTCACTCTCGGTCTCAGCTCACATAGAATTCTCAAGCTCCGTTCCAGAACACCTTCTTAAAAAATAAGTTCTTATTTCATATTTTCAAACTCAAAAATAATGTAAATGAAAAATATTTTTTTATTTGCACCGTATAAAAGTGTAGTGTGGCAAAATGTCCACTGTCATCCGCCGAGCGATCTGGTATTGTTGGAGTCGTCGCCGAACGATATGGTAGTTAACGCTCGGCTGAAATAAGTTATTCCTCGGTAAAATCTCGTTCGATGTGGAACCTTTTCTTGTTCGTTGATGTGTCGTTCGGTGGTTTACCGTTCGGCAGTTAGGTTACTCG
>JAOTQK010000023.1:24629000-24675295 GCA_025642025.1 Rhododendron ferrugineum
ACTTAATATTAAGGATTTGTTTGTAGAGCCACTACGCTCTTGTTTGCACCAACATTTTCATACTATAAACATTCTGCCAGATAAAGTAAATGCCAATGCCCTCTTTACTGTTTCCAACTTCCATACATTTGAAAAAAACAGGTCGAGCGTGAAAAAGCTCAGGTCGTTTATAGAGACTCGTTTACTAAATGAACTAAGCTCTTTTACTAAATGAACTAAGCTCGGCTTGTTTACAAACGAGTTGAGCTCGAGCTTCAGCCTTGTTTAGCAAATGAGCTGAGCTCGAACACTACCAAGGTCAGCTCGTTTGCACCCCTCTTACTGCCAATGGACAGAACTGTGGGTGGGCCGTGAAACCTATGGGAAGTGGGCGTCTAATAAAGCCCACGGGTCTTTCAACAGCCCTGCGAATGGAAAGTGATTTCACATAATTGACACAGGCATCCGAAATTTTGTTAGCTTCTCTTAACTTAGTTCGGTGTGGTGGAAATAACACTCTCATAGCTACAACCTGTATTTGATTTACTATATGTTTCTTTTACATTTATGCATATTTATGTTATCGATTTTTTGCACATTCGTCATGCATGTGTGTCAGATTGAAAAAGGGAATGTGCTAATGTATTATGGGGTTTGCAATTCATTGTATGTCCAGTTTTTCACATTGAACCGATTCTAACTCTGCATATTCACAGGTGAACAAGAGTTATTCAACATTAACTTTAAAATCTGATTGCAAAGAGTTCCAATGGGAATCAGGGGAATCTCTTCTTGAGATGTTGGAGTTGAGGGGATTTGTCAAACAAGTCTTTCCTTTGCATGGTATGCTAGCTTTCAGCTTTCAAAAAATAACAAGTAGTTATCAGGAAAATGACAATTCTTGAGTGTTGGCCTATAGATGAAACAAAGAGGAAGCAGCTTCTGAGAACTTGGGCATTTAACTGCTGGGACTTCACAAGACAGCCTATTGATGAAATCTATGCATATTTTGGGACAAAGGTAAAAGCTGATGTGCTTCTCGCTGCTATTGGATTTTGTATTCAAATGTAGTTTTTGAGCTGCAATAATCTCTATATTTGCAATTTACACTGTAGATCGCGACCTATTTTGCTTTCCTTGGAATGTTTACAAGGTGGATTTTATTTCCAGCTGTATTCGGTGTTACCCTGCAGTTCGTTGATTTGGGGTAAGGCTACGGTACCTTTATTAGACGGCACTCGGCAGAGATTATTTTGATAAACATCAGTAGATAAGTAGGAAATTCAATTGTGTAATAAGGAAAAGGATTGTTTGGATTTGTGTATCTGGGATCACGAGTTCTGTGTCTGCTCACTGTTTTCTGCAGATCAATGCAGTTGTTAGTGCTCCCTGCTTTTTTCATAAGCATTACATTATGGGCTGTTTTGTTTTTCCAATTCTGGAAACGTAAAAACTCCGCCCTCCTAGCCAGGTAACTGGATTTATTGCTCTTCCTTTCCCCTTTGTTTTTTCCCCTTGTATTGTTTTTGCTCTTTTTATTCATGATAAATGCTTCATTTTTTTTTTTAATCCTCTACCTTTCTGTAGGTGGCAAATAAGTGGTCCGGTTGCCGGAGGGCCTGGGTATAAATTTTCTGGATTGGAGTGGAGTTCAATCCAATCTCCTGTGGAATTCATGAAGAAATGGGGCAGTGATAAGACAAAAGAGAAGGAGGTATTTCAAAGGGAGGAATGGGTCGGACGGCTTATGAGATTCAGAAATGACGCTTTTATCATTTTGAGTATCATATGCCTTCAGCTGCCATTTGAATTGGCTTATGCTCATCTGTACGAGGTTATCAGATCAGATCTTATGAAGTGAGGATCTAAATGTTGCTTTGAGTTGTGAACTAATATTCTTTCTCTTTTTTAGGAAGAACAAAATCATTACATTCAACCCCCTCCTCCCTCTCTGCAGCTGGCAGGACCTGTTAAAGAACTTCTCTTTTTCATCTATATTTATCTGGATTCTGATTTATGCTTGTTTGAATTTTCTTAGCATTCCAATAACAAGCCACCATGATCAAATGATCATTTGCTGTAGCCAAACAAGAAACTGAACTGTTTGTAATTCAAAACAAGGATAACATGCCTATAGGCCCCGTATTTTGAAAGGAAGGTATTTAGCTGATACTTTTAGCTATACCTACCATATGGCAAGCCCAAACCTATTTGTAATTCAGAAACCTCAAGTAATGTGTCTTATACCTAACCTTAGATTCCTCAATTAACTTGACTTGCTCCAACACATCTGTCTTCTCATTATGGAGTTGCCATTTTAGAATTCATCATTTTTTATTGCATTAGATGATGTATATGGGATAACTTATGTAAAATTCTTGTTTTCACTTTTCAGGTTTGGGCTGACCGTGGTCTATCTTTTTGCTATCCAGTATTTTAACAGAATTGGAGGAAAGATATCAGTCAGTCTAATTAAATGTGAAAACAACGAAAGCAGGGAATATGGAGCTGACAGCTTGATTTACAAGGTAGCTCGGAGAAATAGTTGCAATTCATTATGGATCTGGGTGTTCCACCAGACCCTAAGTACTTAATCTTCCTTGCAGGTGTTTGGTCTCTATTTTATGCAGTCATATATTGGAATTTTCTACCATGCACTTCTTCACCGCAATTTTTTGACTCTTCGCCGAGTTTTGATTCAGCGCCTAATTGTTTCTGAGGTAGGTGGAGGTTATTACTAATATTTTCTGCATGTAGGTTCTACTTTTTGGATGTTTATGTAGTTTTCCTGTTGGAAAATGTTTTCCAGGTGCTGGAAAATCTGATGGAAAATTCTATACCCTTTTTGAAATACAGTTACAAGAAGTATAGAGCTATTCGGTAGGCCTATTTTATTCTTGTGATCTCCTTAGTTATGAGCCCATTACTCGATCATATGGAGTTGCCTTCCCCTTCCTTATGCATGGCTGGAATATGGTTTTTTGCATTGTTTTCCGTGTAGAAAGAAAAGAAAACGCGAGAAAGGATCACCAACGGGGAAGACCCAGTTCATTTCTAGGGTAGAGAAAGAGTATCTTAAGCCTTCTTATTCTGCGAGTGTTGGTGAGGAACTTGAAGATGGGCTCTTTGATGGTAATGTAGAAACCCAAGTGATCTCATTGTGTTCCAGAATCTCTTGTATCACTCCTTTTTTCATTTAACTTTTATACTACTATTTCAAATTGTTAAACAATTAATTTCTTCACCTGCAGACTTTCTGGAGTTGGCATTGCAGTTCGGCATGATTATGATGTTTGCATGTGCATTCCCGCCAGCATTTGCCTTTGCTGCATTGGTAACTGTCTCTGAGTTTCTCTTTCAACATAATTGCTGATGCTGTTTGACAAATAACATCAGGTCTCGGTGAAGTAAATGGAAGTTTGTGCTTTGTATGGTTTGTCTTGTGCAGAACAACATTGCAGAAATCAGAACGGATGCACTAAAGCTGCTTGTCGTGTTTAAAAGGCCCACTCCTCGTGCTGCAGCAACTATTGGGGCTTGGTTAAATATATTTCAGGTGTTGGTTATGTCAAATAATGTCTGCCTGAATTTGTCATTCTCTTAGCTGCACTAAGAAAATACCGGCACGGACCTGTCTTGGATAACTCACATCTTTCCTTTAAGTCTGATGTTAATCCAAGCATTTCTTGCTGTTAGAAATTTTTTTAACTAGTAATAGAAGTCTGGATGCAAATATCTTCAAGATTCTGGAAGCAGAAATGCTGTTGTTGATGATAGGATTAGTTCATTTATCACCTCTAGTATATATACGAGAAGAGGTTTCTCTGTTGATGTCAAATTGTTAATGACGCAAGTTATTTAGTTCATCTAGGCAGTGTAGCCATTTTTTGTTGCTTTTTGTGGAGTTATGTGCGTTGTGTGGCATCAGCTTGAACAGTGAAATAATAATATTTCTACGTATAGCGAGCCAGGAAATTTTGACTTAGGGTTTTTGGTGCATCCATTGTAACTGCAAATAGGGGAAATGACTGTCAGAACTCAGAACATTGCTTCAGTGATTAGAATTTGATCTTCGCTGTTGAACTTGATGTATCAGTAGTTATCTTTTCACCACATCTAGTTCTTTTTCTACCCTACAACCATTGCGCTACTTATAAGGAACCATGTTTGGAATTTCAGTTTTTGATAGTGATGTCCATATGCACGAACTGCGTGCTTTTAGTATGCTTGTATGATCAAGAAGGAAAATGGAAAATCGAACCTGGACTTGCAGCGATCCTCATCATGGAACACATCCTCTTGTTAATAAAATATGTTTTCTCTCGCATTATACCCGAGGTAAAGTTCTATTTACCATTTCTCCTGTACAAATTCTTTCCGTCCAAATCTGCATTTTCGTTTCAGGCTGCGGTTGTATTTTGGATTTGTGGGAGGAACGGAAAGGGTGTGGGACAGACGACGCGACTTTTCGGATCAAAAGCCCTCCACAAATCCAAGATGAAACAGCCTTAGTGGAGAGATTGTTCTACCAAATGCACTTGGAATACATATTTAAATGAAGGAGGACTAATTACGAAGAAGTTGTTTTTCTACTTTTATAGGAACCTGCTTGGGTAAGAGCCAACCGACTGAAGAATGCAACGCAAGCACAGGACATGTGCTCCAAACAGCTTTTGAGGACCATTTCTGGGAATGAGAAGTTGTTTGTCCGTGTAGGAAAGATCGAATGACGGGGAGCCTTTTCAGGCATAGTTGAAGGGAAAAATATGTTGAAGCTTCTTTGGGCTACGATTTTGCTGCAACCCAGGTTCGTCTAAGAGAACAAAAGCCAAAAGCTAACAAACTTAGGAGCATTGCTTAGAGCCGACACGGGTTTCAGTACATACGGGAGATTTGTGCAGTGATATAGAGAATTTTCTGCGTTTTGAGTTTTTTTGTTTGTGTACATTACAGCATTGATTTAGAGTCTAGTGCAAAAGTTAAATTTTTCCAGTTTACAGCACTGATTTGTAACTGTGCTGGTACTTATTTGAATATATCTTGTTTGAATGGTACAGTACATATATGGAAGATTCATGCACAGAACCTGAATTAGTATCTCATTAAACTAACTTTTGTTCATTGAGCAACTGTCAAATAATTGAATTTAGAATCTGAGAAACATTGTTTCGACGAGCCGAACTATGTACAGACATGTTTGAAGTCCTTGGTCATCCCCATCTCAATCACGCCCGCGATCCCTCAAGGAAGTATTTTTCTCATTCTTTCTCCTATGTACATTTTCCTGTCTTCATCGGGTTAAATTCTCAAGAGACATGAACAGGAATCTTGAACCTCATCTTAATTCTCCGGAATAACGGTGACCAACGAGACTTTCGGAGGAGTAGTCGTTCGAATCTTTCTCCCAGCGGGAGCTCCCGACTCGTTCTCCGGAATCTTGAGCCTTGCGGGAGCTCCCGAATCGTTGACTGACTTGACGGGCATAAGTTACGACAGCTTTAGCCCATCTCTTTATCTCTGACTTGAATTTCTTCGAATCCAGGTGTTTCAGTGATTTGGTACCTGGTTCTATCGTGATCTCCATGAAGGAGAAGCAGCGGTCGGTGCGTTGCCGCTTTCCCGTGTCGTCGTCGTGATTCGCCACTTCGCCGCTGTTGATCGGAGTAACTGCTGCTCCGTTTACGGACATGGTGTCGAAGTCGTCTTCTTCTTCTTCTTCCCCTTCTTTCATTTGGGTTCCTGGCTCTTGAGCTTTTTGTGCAATTTATATAAGGGTAATGGAATGAGGTGAAAATGAGTATTCAAATGCGTGGAGGTATTGACTAAAGACTTTTTCAAAATACAGGAAAATTGATTTGAGACACGCCAACTCCTACTACAGAACAAAGTTTACAGCCTCGGGAGCGTGTTACCGGAAATTGATCCTCAGTCAGGAATAAAACTAGTCATGTTGGCGGAATATTACTTTTCTTGGGTATCTAACTTGTGTGAACGTACATTTAAATATTACTAGTAATTTTCACCTACACAAACACAAACACAAACACAAACACACGTGCTAGAATGAATGGCTGGAAGATTTTTTTTTGGTTTTTGTTGGAGAAAGTGAGACTATTACGGTACTGACAGTGACATCCTTGGTTAGTATCTTCTAATTCTTGAGGCGTTTCGTGGCAAAGGAGAAGCAGTTACAGAATACTTGTTCCTCAAGTCAAAAACCAGTTGAGTTGATTTGGTCCCGATCGAGAAAGAATTAGGCCTACATCCATTAATTAGTGATTGGATTTGTTCCTTTTTGATAAGTCATTTGATTAGGTATTAAGATATCCCCTTCCTTTGGTAAACGTATCCTGGTATCCAACGTAAGCAAGTATATATATGTCCCACGTTTATACAAACAAGACTGGTAGGTATATATATATATATATATGTATACGAGCATAATGCATGCCTGACCAAACAAGGGAGAAAGAAAGCAAATTTAATTGACAAAGTTTTGTTGCAAAACTGTGTTTTATTGTTACTAGCGTTTCGGGGCACACGCGATGCCAATGTGTGCGCGATGCCGATGCGTGTGTAAATGATGAGAATGAAATTAAGGAGCATAAATCCCTATGAATCCAATTGATTAATTAGTGCATAATATATGCTGGATTATGGACTAAACTAACTGTATAAATACTGTAACAATACAAAAAGTTTTTTAATTTTCTCATAAAACACAATCAAATCTAACTACGTGAATGTTATAGTTTTCTACCCTTGATGGAGTCCTGAATTGTGGGATGATTGTTGATAACAAGTGTGTTTTATGCTCTGCTAGCCCTGAGAATCATGGTCACTTGTTTTTTGCTTGTCCCTTTTCCTCTTACTATCTTTTGGTGCATTTGTTACTCAGAATTAATGTCTCCAGAAATCTTTAGAGCAACTCCAACCCATCTCTATTTGAGCACTGAAACTCCATTTTGGAGAATGCATGTCATCCAACTCATCTCTATTTGGGGTCTCCAAAATGGAGACTCAACTCTCATTCTCCATATTTGGAGGGTCTCCTCCTAAATGGAGATATCCATCTCCATTTCTCTTTTTCACTAATATTCTATTTACTTTTTTGCTAGAATTTCGTCAATTACATATAACTTTTACATTAAGCATCATTTTTCTATAAAATTGGTATTACTGAAAAAATAATAATACCTTCAAAATGAGTCTAATATTAAGTATATGTAAATGCATTTTGAAATAACATCAAATGTAAATTCAAACCATTTGAACTCATAATATTATTTTTTCTCATTTACACTATTCTATCATTATATTGGTTTGAATAATGAGTTAAAATGAGAAAAAAACATGCATCTAATGAAAGGAGGGGAAAAAAAAAACTATATTGAACAATAAATGTAGGAAGAATTGGGGGGAGTTCTAGAGGTGAAAAATGGAGATTGGGTTGAAATTGTTGATTCTCCTAAATTACTTTTGAATAGAATATACTTTTTTGAGTCCCCAAAATGGAAAAAGAGTAAGAGATGGGTTGGAGATGCTCTTAGAAAAGTTCCTACGGGAATAACCATGAGAAAAGCTAAGTCAGCAAAGCGATAACTATAAATTCTCCGTAAATAGGATTTGAACCTGCAATCAGTGAGTTAACAACCGATCGCTCTACCCCTTAGCTACTAAGAAAGAAAGGACGCCGACTCTCGTTTCTTGGAACAGCCTATGACCGAACAAAAATGAGTTCCTCAGAAGTAGTTGTCAAACCAACATTTGATAAGGTGGCATCTGATGGGAAAATGACGGTTAAGGACGTATTTGATAATTAATACCTACCAAGGACATTTTCAGCATTAATAAATGTTCTTAACTTGTCCTTGACGGGTATTAATTATCAAAACACGTCCTGGACCGTCATTTTCCCGCATCTGATTAAGGTATACCATGCACAAGAGGTGAAACTTGATTAAGTTTGGAAGTGGTTTGGCAACAAAAGTTCACGCAATTGGCCTATGGGCAACTTGGTCAATTCAGGCAACTACACTTTCCTTTTAATTGCACGTTGTCAAATTGATTTCTTTTACAGCCTCTTGAGTCCTGCGTGTAAAAATGTTGGCGTACAAGTATGATGATGGCTACACTTTACAGCCTTTGTTACTAAAATACTCCACAGAAAGAGCAAAAACTACACATATCGCCGAATAAAAGCGATAAAAAGATAAACATTTTTTTTATTATGCAGGTATCTGGGTCAGCTTACGCGCACCTCGACTAATTCAAGGAACCAATCCGACCGCCCACTTGCGGGGGTCCCAATTAAAGCCAGAGCCATGTAAAAGAGTCCTTGTCATATGGTATTCCACTGATAATCCATGCGGGAGTCAAAACTGATAAATAGGCAAAAGCCTCACAATGATGTGTCTCTTTTGTTCTCAAACCGTGGGGAAACAGCAAACTTCTGGAGCTAGAAATTATGGAAAAAAGAACAATTCTCATCCAGAATTTCCTAATATGGATCTAACAAGCCTGCCTGTTCCTCTTCTTCACACCAGATTTGGCAACCTTAAGGCTCCGCTGCACAGCACTCAGCCTTGCAAGGGCTGCATTCTTTAGATCTGGCCTGTAATAGTTATCTGCCACCTGCAATACATGATAAAACAAAAGAAAGTGAGAATTGGTAAGATGAAACTTTCCTCAACCATGAATACATGTATTTCCTAAAGAAAAGTTGACTTTGGAACTTTAACTGAAGCAACCAAGGGAAAATACACGGATTCAATAGTTACCCAACTTCATCATTACAATCATATAACCAGCAAACGACTGAACGCTATAGTTTGTATTATTAAAAATCGCAAACCAATCAATAAACAGGTCCATTTCATTAAAAAAATTCCCTATAGGGTTTCCCAAATACCAGCTGCTTATTCCTGCCGGAAAAAAAAAAATCAGATTTAAGCCAGAAGAAGCTTAAGAAGTTAAACTTTTTGTGTGTCGACAGAAAAGAGAAACTGCTGCTCTTCTTCCGCTGACCAATTTCCTCTGCTACAACTCAAGAAGTAGGTTAAGTTTAAACTGTGGTCCATCAGTATCAAGTCGCAAAACTAATCTATCCTTTGGGAGATTACATGCAAATAGTCACATGATGGTAGGGATACACTAACGGCCGCTGATGCATATTCTTCTATTGGTACCATTTCATAACCTAGAGAACCAACACATGGCTAAACTCCATAAAATCAAGAAAACTGAGCATTTGGCAGACCCATCAGCTTAATTCAGCTTCATAACTATCTTTCTCGAAAGACGAAACTAAATGGTCTCACCACTGTCCAATAGATGTTATTAGCACTCAACGCTCTCTACAGTGAAACCCCCCTTCTATTTCAGTAATTTAAGTACAGCTGCAGTTTTCTTTTCCCTTTGGAATATAACCCAATTACATTACATCAATAAGAGTCCCTAATCTCCCCATGTTTCAGTGAGAAACGGCAGATCATGTGATTGACATATACAAGGCAACAAATAAGCAACAAATTGCACCTAAATTTAACAAAGAAAGCGACATCATAAAAAGTTAGTACCTGATTTGAAACCGCCTTTGCCATGCGGCGGAACTCCTTCTTCATCACAGTCTTGTGAAGTAGACTGGCAGGTTTTCCCTGCTTCCTGGTCTTTGTTGTTGCAAGCAACACAGATTGATCTTTGCCCCCTGGTTGAATGGTCACAGTTTTCTTATTCGCCAGCCCTATACCATGAAAAGATTACCATCCATGTTTAGAAGATGCACATAAAGATCAATAGAGTCGAAATTTATGAAAACGCGTATAAGAACCCGAACTCACTGTATGATTGTGTAGAAAAACGGATAAATTGAAAGTTGAGCAAAAATAAAACTCAAATTGCGACGGTCTAGAAAAACAAAATAGGAAATAGTGCCTTGATATATTTGGGATTTGGCACATGATGTTGCTTGCTAGCTTAGGTTTACTTTTCTATTGTTAAAAGAACAAACAATTGCCCCAAGGTTGAATTAGACATGGGATTGAATTTATAGCGTAGGATTGCATTTCCAAAACCAATGCAATACCCTCATTAATAGGCTGATGAGATTACTCATTATGAGTCCCACCGATCAAACATTGCCATAACATACAAAAGAGATTCAACTCAATCACGACAATCGAGCAAACATGAACACTCTGTTTTCAAACAAAGAGAAATCTAAGCTTGAAAACGGAAGTTAAAAACAATAAACTGTTACGTATCTTCACAAGAACTAAACATTTCAGTGATCAAAATCTATGTTCAGGAAACAAAACTCAGAAACGATAAACTTCTGCATCTATTACTATTATAACAGGAACACCTCTTTTGATAAGAAAGTAGTTCTGAGGCTCTCTCACTCTCTTTTTTCCAACCTACTATCCCTTTAACTACCTAAAGAAACTACCAAGAAGGAAAAAAAATTGCACCCCAAATCTTCTCTCTTTTCTATTTTCACATCCCAAATTTTATCACAGATTAATCTCAATCCTAAACTTTCCCCCTTCCATCTTTTCCATATAACATGATTTTCACAGGCATCACGTGTGCCCGCCTGGGCGTCTGGCCATCACAAAAAATGAACATTTCTGATACATAGAGCTTTCTATTGAACCAAAAAAGAAAAATTAAAGTTAAGTCATTCACGTGTTACCTGAGTGCTTGTAGGAATTGAGGTTGTAGAGATTGTTGCTCTCTTTGCTGAACTGCACACTGGCACTTCCGTTGCCGAACTCCTTCACGAGGAACGAGTTGTTCTTCTTCACGATCTCCCATATCAACGGCCCTGGTACCGTCGCCATTTCCACACCTCCTCCTACACTGCAACCACAAAGTTAGGTTTAAAGTCAGAGATACACATATGTAAAGATACAGAAATTAATCTGTAGAGAGAGAAAGGGAGGGAGAGAGATACCAAGGGATTAACTTCTGCTATCAACGGCAAGTGAGTTCTGAGTAATTTGGAGACGGACGACGGTAGTTAACTAACTATATATCCTTGTCTCTGGAACCCTAGGGGGAGCTTCTAAATGCACACACCGTTTTTCTATCTGCACGTAACTTAAGGGTCTGTTTGGAACTTGAGAAGGGAAGAGATGAAATATACAGTGTCGAGAGAAGTGTAGTGCTCTGTGTTTTGTTATTTTCTGCCCTCTTTTTTCCTCAAACCAAACAAAGGGAAGAATTTTTTATTTTTTTTTAATTTCCAATTCCCTTGCCTTCCTCAAGATCCAAACGAACCTTAAGGTGAAAAAGGTATCGTTCTTTCACTTTGCACTCATCCCAGACCTAACCCGTCCCTGTCAGAACCTAACTTCACCACCTTCTCTTTACATCGACCGTCTTTCGCTCTCTTATTAGTTATTTCAACCATTTTTTCCTCTCTTGTACATTCGATTCGCTTAGCTGTGAGCGAAGGAATTTGGTCTTAGCGTAAGGCCTTCAAAGTGATGGTAAAGGATGTCAGGATAGAGAGAGAGGTGGGTGGCGAATTTAAGATTTTCGAAATAAAAAATGCATGACAAGATGGTGGAGCTAGGCAAGAGAGGAGGTGGCGGGCCTAGCGGCTAGAACGGGAGGTGTAGCCTAAAGAAATTATCACAAAATGGTTCTACGACAGTTTTCCAACAGTTGCCCCCACTGCGCCGTTATGGGTGCACGCAAGTGTGTGGTGAAAAAGTGGTTATTGGGCCGAGCAAAAAAAAAAAGTGGTTATTGGCACTAATCCAAGACCACCCGAATCGAGAGGTGGTGGTGCAAGGGCTAGAGGGAGAGAGCATGTGGATCGCTACGCCCGAGGCCTAGGGTTTGTAGACAAAAGCCGCAAGCGGTGGAAGAAAGAGTGGCAATCGCAAACGAGAGCAGTGACTGGCCAGCAAGTCGAGGGAGACGTGTGGGTAGGCCACTTCTTTCTACACCAGCTTAAAAACAAACTGAACTCTGTTTGGAGAGTTTAAGTACAACAGGCAACATCCATACTGAAATTAGCAGCCAAATGGGAGAAAACATAGCATAGAGCATAGAGTCTTGGATACCTGCAAAATGTGCAAGTTAGCTTTCCAGGAACTAAAAACCCCAGAAAATAGGGCGTCAAATTGTCTGGTTACCAATAACATCAGTACCCTGGGACATACTAAATCAACTGCAATGCAAGAAAAATAAGTACATGATATCAGATAACCATAACCTACGCTCGGATCACCAACTTTACACCTCAACTAATGTTACATTATGTACACAATCAAACCAGCCTACTTCATTTCCCTCCTCTAATAAAATCGTATGATTATTATTATACAAGATGGGATTCTACCTTCTGGGCAGAATGTACAGAGCTGGAAAATGAGCATATTTAACAGTTAAAAATTTGCTGAAACTAGGCCTGCCCAAATGAATCAAAATCCCTACAAAACAAAAAACAAAAACAAAACCAAACAACCATTCACCCTTCTACAGCTACAGCAACTTCAAGAAACAAATTTCACGGATCGCATAGAACCGTTTAGTGATGCATTTATCCTACTGAACACTACTTTCAATGGGACACAAGCTACAGCAGGGCCCTTGATCTTCTCCACCACTGGTTTCTTCTCATCTTCAATTTGCCTGTGAGTACCAGTTAGTGAAGACAATTTACGTGTCTTCTTGGAAACGTGCCCATTTTTCCTAGTCTTGGGTGATTTACTAGGCGAAACACGATGCAAAGGCAAACGCTTTGTAGGAACCCTTCCACCTCCCAGGTTTGGCTTCACTTCATAATCCATATCAACACCTTCCAAAGCAGATGTATCATTCTCTTCTAGATCATCCAAGTCACAGCTGCTACTAGTAAAATAGCATTCGGGCTTGAGCCCAGGCCCAGTCACCAGAAGATCACAGAACCCATCATCCAAAACCTCAACTGTAAGAGGGTGACCTATTATTGGTTGACTATTCAATTTGCTCATGAGAGAAATATATGGAACATGCTGAGGACGATAGCTTGCTTTCACCTCTAGATTAACATCGTATAGACAAGAACCCATATCATAATTTCTGCGAGGAAAATCTGATGTCTGATACTTAGGGTTCAGTATAAACCGGGACTGGCGATAGGGAAGTGACCTTTGCGTAGTTTGAGAGCAATCAGGTAAAAGTTTCACTTCATGAGGCGCCTTGCAAGAAATATGCCCACTCCATCCCCAGTAGTCATTTATCTGGGATTCAGTAAATGCTCTGTGCTCTAAGCTTGTTAAATAAGCTTTGGATTCTTCATTGATATCTTTATACTTTCTTGAATCTTGTCTTTTATTTTTACTAGTATTTCTTGAGTTTCTCTTTCCTTTTATTTGCCACTTTGAAGAACCTTTTTCAATGCTCTGGCTTATATTATCAATATCAGCAGCACCTGAACAGGTAGAGCCGGACTCGTTCAGTTCTTCATTTCCTCCCAAAGATAGAGTTTCAACTTGACTGCTTTGACTAGATTGCCCTCCAGCACCAGCCTGAGGCTTTTCAGAAGAGCATGATACCAAAATCGGAGCAAATCCTGGTAGAATACAATTGGCAAATCAGAATAAGGTGAAAATATACTCATTCAGTGAAGGCGCCATATAGGATACATGGGGCAAAGAAAAGAAAGCATGTAAAATAAAAACTGCAATTGGAAGGTAATGCAGAGCAGATAGACAACTAAGAAATTGGTGATATTCCCTACTATTGCTCAACAGCAAGACTCCCAGAGTTATGAAACCGAACGAGTAGCGAACAAGACCTTAATGAGGTGGTAATAAAAGCATCAGCAAGTCATTGATAAGCTTAATGTACATGAGAAGGGAAAATAAATTACCAATAAGCACCAACAAAGTTAGCAAAAAATCTTAGCAATACGAATTCCCATATGCATGCATGAGGAGGTTATCATCTCCAAACCAACATTTCTGATAAAAAATATTGGCCTCCCAATCCATCTAATAATAATTCAATTCAAAGTAGTATATCTCAAATGTCCATAATTTGAGAAGTGCTCTCCCACCCTTGTTTCCCTTCTCTTATTTTCCTTCCTTTTAACATGCCCATCCAACATTGCTCACAGCTTATTATACTTGCTACACATACCGATAATGAAAGAAGCCAATTCTTGTCAAGAGCAAATAGGAAAACCTAAACCTCTAGGTTTAGGTCACTGTCAATATAGTTGTGTCCCCTAGTGTGCAAAATAATCAAGTAATCAAAACATTTTCCTTGAGAAACTCCAATCAAACCAAAAATGAATTCCTAATTACAGAGTACTAGTAATTAACAGACCAAGTGGAAACTAATTCTCAATTTACAATCACTAAAAATAGATCCAGTGAGTGATCCTGATGATCAGGGGAAATGGGTAATGCAGGCTTCCTAGGACAAATATGTAGTTCAGTGGTCAGTTTGGCTACAAAATACAATTAGTTTGTGATCCAGTGATGAGAGAACATAGACTATGGTGGTTTGGTCATGTTTACCGTAGACCCGTTGACGCAGTAGTTAGGAGGAGTGATATGCTTACGGTAGGTGATAACACTAAGGGGAGAGGTCGACTGAAATTAACCTTAGAAGCGGTAGTGCGCAAGGATCTAGGTTCACTTGATATTTCGGAACACGAAGCCCTCGACAGAGCTAAATGGAAAAAAAAAAAAAAACCGGATTCATGTAGCCGACCCCAATTGATTGGGACTTAAGGCTCAGTTTGGTTTGGTTTGGTTTGGTTTGGTTAGTTTGTGATCCAGTGATCCTGATGGCTTCCTAACCCCAGTGAAATTTCCAAAACATAGGAATATCTTTGTTACCATGTTATTACATAAAATATTATAAATTACAAGATATAATCGATTGAAAAATGGCACGAACTCCCAAAAAGGACTATTAAATCCGGACGGAGGGAGTATTTTACAACTTAACTATCACCTCAACAGAAACAGAAAACAGATAACATAGGGAAGGTAGATGCAAAATAATCTAAAACTCTGGGTTAGTGCACTTTTATAATAAAGCATACCTTCAGGGTGCTTTTCCTCCCCCACAAATGGCACATCAAATAATTTGTCGCACGAACCATTCTCAGGTAACCCTGACATGCTTGAAATTTCATTTTCCTTCTGTTTGTTATTAACAAGAGATACATCAGAAGCATGTCCAGATGCATTCACTGAGATTCCGTTTTCACACGAAACTCCCGTACTATCCGAGTTATTAAGCACCACTGATAAGCTTCTTTTTGATTCATTGGACTCTAGTCCAGAAACCTTGCTGTCAGACACTCCAGGGAGAGGTGATCCATTTGGACTGGGAATTTGTTCACAAGTAACTGGAACAGACACCATAGCTGTACTCTCTAGAACCTTTGTCAAGGGGCGGCGACGATTTTTCCGTTTTAAGAACTCATGAACATGGGCGACTTCAGATCTCTTCCTCTTCAAAGATGACACTACACCCATACCCAAATCCTCAAGTCCTCTCATACGCTTAACTCCCTCAGTTCCATCATCCTCGGAATCATTCGGCGTCCGTCGCGGTCTCCCTTGCTCTCTAGAAGCACTGACATGATTTGGCTCTTCAAATGATACAACAGACTGAGACAATTCCTGTGGTGAATTAGAATGGTCTTCAAAACTACTTGATTCCTCATCCATGTGTTCAATCTCTTTGCTAGAATGAGGCACTGCCGGTTCCTCGAATAAAAGTTGTTTTCCACCTGATGTCCCCATTTTTGAACTGACATCCTGATGATCTTTGGATTGATGAGCACTTTCAAGCTCAAGAGCATGAAGAATGGCATCTTCCCGCCGAGCATACTTCACTTGTTTCTTGGAAGAACTAGCAGCAGAAGCTTTGGCTTTTTCAATGCACTCATCATAGTCCCCACAACGAAATGCCTTCACCCGTTTAGATTTTTCAAGATTATACCAGTCCCTAGAAAAAAGAAAAGACAACCACTTTAATACACTCAAGAATCAGTATTAAAAAAAAAAAAAAAACAGAAAATTAGAACCCTTGTGAAGCTAGTCAACTCTTAAATTTTGAGAGAAGAGATCAAATTAGTTCAAGGTAAGTTTCTTCTTCATAATCAAAACTAGTTTAAGATAAGTAATACCTAAACAAGTACGTCTGGAGAGCGTGACTACAACAAGAAGTAGAAGAATAACAAAACTTTGGCTCTTACTGTAAGCAGTAATTTTTTCAAACACAATGATAAAGGCAAAGAAAAGATAAAAACAACCATTGAGTCCTTAGACTGCTGAACATACAGCACTAACATCAAGCCATGGTCCCCAGATGCATTATCAAATTACAACGTTCCAGCAGAACTTGAATATGACTAAGATGATCTCAAACATACAGCTAAAAAGCCTTTCGTTTTCCCCCAGATAGAGAAAAGTTTAGATTATCAAGAGGATCATCGGTACTTTTTCCCTCTGATTCGGCAATACAATGAAGACAAAAGTTATGTGGTATAAAGAATTAGGGCTTAAAATTTCCATCCAAACTGATTGCGAAAATTTAGTTCAAACTTTAATGCCCATTGCAAATCATTACTAGAAACTGTTTTGAATCTTACAAAGAATTGCAAACGATACTGGAAATCTGTTTGGCAGAGCTGTTCCCCAAAACTGTTTTGAGATGATTCCATAAGAACGTCCATTATTAGAAAATGCTTTACAAGAATGCCCAGAACTGTGCCGAGTCCATGCTTCCAGGGGGGCAACAGAGCTGATATTATAGCCAGCCAGGTGGATGGTTGATGTTCAAAATATCATACAAGACTAGTACATGTATATGCCTTCACAAATTTGGCAACCTACACAAATCCTCCACAGAGACACTAGGCTGTGGGTCATCAATGCCTTGTTTGGATTCAAACTTGAATAAAATTTTCCAACTCAAAAAACACTCATTACCGCTATTTCCAATCATTACTCACATTTCTCTCTCCTCTCTCCAATTATTATTCTCATTTCTCTCTCTATCTCTCTCCACTCATTATCCCTATCTTCAATTATTACCCTAATTTCTCTCTCCACTCATTACCTAAAAACCAAACCCAAAATTTTTAAAAAACTAATCCAAACAAGGCACAAATCTACTCAATCATGCATAGAGAAATTTGGAAGCCCAGCTTGAGCTAAAGTCCCTTTAGCCCTTCCAGAACACTACTGCAGATGATTTCTTACTTGGATGATACAAGTGACGTAACACCCTAGAGCAAGCCAGCACCACGCATTCCATCTAAGAAGCATGACCTAGGACACGGACATAGAAACAAACACAAATACAGACAGACAAAGAGCCAAAACTAATGGAAACTAACACTAACTGAGACGAAAATGAAAAGTAATGATAACTCTACACATCAATATCTGATCCATTAGAATACAGATCACAAGGCACAAGCGACAAGTTTGTCATAATTAAACCTGCAAAATAAACTTTATAAATATCATAAAGTGAGCAAGTGATCCCGCCAGGTCACCATATGTGTCTCAAGACACGCATTTGGCAGGTCCCACAAGTGTCCCTTTATTAAATTCAACAAAATTATTTGGACTCCCATCAGTATACCCGACATGCCCCTGGCATATCCGACATGGATACCGCAACCTCTTAGGCATGTTGGTATTCATAGCATTCCATGTTTGGGACAATACCCAACCTTTATGGCCCTCTACATTACCGTCCAAGAGTCTGCACTTCTATTGTACAGTTTCACCACTATCATGCTAAGGATGATTGACATTTGACATGCCCTCACAGCTCTTCAAAGTCAACAAACTCTTTTCTTCAACATTGTTTTCTACCAAATTCCTGTTATAATGAAAAACACACCAAAATGCGACTCATCATTGCAAAATGTTAACCATTCTTGCTAGAGATGCAAATAACTCCATACTTCCTGACATGTCCATTGTCCATGGTTACCAGGGATTAAAAAATTCCAGACAGTGATAGCCGTCCTCCTCCTATGTGGTTTGCTCCTTTATTTCCAAAAAGGCATACTGCAGATCTTTGCATGAAAACAGTGCTCGTTCATCCACTATGTTCCAGAAGAAATCCCCCATCTCATCACAACTCTTTTTACAGACAAAATTCACATTGTCTCGACAGAATGAGCGATCGGCTTAGAAGGATTACCCAAGGTCTAGCTATCCAAATCAACGCATGCCTTCACACATCACACGCACACACACATGAGGGAGAGAGAGAGGCAACCTCATATTCCGACGATGACTAGAGTTAGACTTCAAAAAGACTTTAAGTTACGGTTCTGAATAACAGAGCACATTAAAATGTCATTGCACCAAAAACATGCAAGTAGGCAACCATATGCCTGATGCCTCTTACCTTGAACTAGCAGCTAAATGGAGGTTGTGTATTTTAACTAGCAAAGACCAATGAAACGCATTGAAAGGGCACTCCCACCTGTATGCAAAATGAACAAAAGGAAGCCAAAACTACTCAAGCAACCTTTCTCATTATCAAGTGTCAGAAAGTTGTGGAAAGCCCGGCTACAGTAGAGATCCAAAACAAACCCCCAAACCCTGTACTCTATTATAACAAGAAGTTCCGTAACGCCCTTCAACCTCTCACTGAAAGATCATCGTGTCCGTCCATGCTGAATAACTATAATTTTCTTGGAACAACAGGAAGCAAAGGCCAAGTCTAATTCCTC
The DNA here is from genome assembly GCA_025642025.1 of Rhododendron ferrugineum. Classification (NCBI taxonomy): domain Eukaryota; kingdom Viridiplantae; phylum Streptophyta; class Magnoliopsida; order Ericales; family Ericaceae; genus Rhododendron; species Rhododendron ferrugineum. Next base: position 24,647,701 of record JAOTQK010000023.1, read on the forward strand.
CTATTCCCAACTTTCTGCCATTTCTAACAATAAAGAAGATCAATTGCAAAACCGAACACCTAACACCCCCAAGCATGGGCAAAGAATCTAATGGTCACAGCTCAAGAGTCACACAGCAATGAATGAGAAGATAGTTAACTTGCGTTGTCATCTTCTTTTACATTCAAAACCAGTTCGCTGGACTCACATTTTCTGAAATAAATCGTTTATGTAAAGATCCTTTCACCGGCTGCGCACCATACGAAAAAGTTAACGCACCACTCTTCCATTCGCCATTATGAATAAACAGAGATCTGACACCCTATCAAAGATTTAACTTCTCAAGACGGCGATCCTGTTCATACTATCTCATGGCATCCTCCCCCTCCACAACAACCAACATCCCAAGCCCAACAAGTTCAATAGCACGACAAGTTATATCAACAACATCAAGGCTTAAATTAAGTCCATAAAATGCCTCTAACTGCAGCACTCGAAATGAAAATCCGCATAAACATATCTAAGCCTCTATGCAACATTAAAGAGATATAGCATCACAACATGAGTTTGAATCTTAAACTACATTACTATGCCACATGCATATAAAGTCAGCAATCACAGATTCACAAGTAAAGTTCATGAAAAATGGAGGACACTCATGTAAATTCACAAATGGGTACTTACACACTTGCATCCTCTCTTCCCAGAAGCTTCACAGGAGTACCGGATCTTGGCGACACCAAACAACCTTCAGACAATTCATCCACGCCCACTATCCGGCCAGGCCACCACGACCCGTTTCGACGCCGCACCCAAACCAACCCGCCAACAGCCGGATCAATGGCCTTCGCGTTGGTCTCACTTGAACTACCCATATCTCAAAACCCACAGCCGGATCTCAGAAACCCTCCAGTCTTAACCACATTGAAGTCCCAACCGCCACAAAAGTACCTCCAATGAACAAACTACATATCCCCCATTAAACCTATAAACATAGAGGAAAACACACACACACAAATAAAAAAAAACAGATATAAATTCCAAGCACGCATGCAACAAAAATACCCACAAAAGTAATATACATATGCATACATGTTTTACAAACCTGAACAAATGTGAGAAAAAAACCCAGATTAGAGGGTTTATGGGCCAAAGAGAGATCTAATCCAGGGGAGACAGAAGTTCCACAGAAAACAGGAAGATCTATTTTTGGGTTTTCCCTTTTTTCTCACATACCCATGTCATTGTATCCAAAAAAGATTCCTGTATATATATCTCTATCGATCGTTTATGTGATTTATGACGTTTCTGGGTTTTTTCCCCTCAGTACTTGAGGATGAGAGATGAAGCAGTTTGGCTCTAGTACAGAAAAGCAATCGGACGTACCTTTTTTGGTGCCTTTTTACCAAGACAAGAGGGTTCAGAGAGAGAGGAGAGAGAGTTTTGAGGGAGAAGGGAGTAGAGAGAGATTTTGTGGCTTTAGTACTTTTTTTTTTTTGGATGGCAAAGAGGAGGAGAAAAATAAAAGGAGAGAAATTGGTTTTAATACGGCGCGACAGGTATTATACTTGTATTTCTACATCTGTCCCCGCATGCAATAATGGGGGCCCGCCCGGGTAAACGAGTGTTGAATCTGATGGTCGTGAAAGAGGGGTGTCGTTTTGTGCTTTGATGGTAGACGGCTGTGATTGCGTGATTAAACTAGTATTCGAGAAACACACTTCGCATCCTTGCACATTGACAAAATTTAATTTTGAGAGCCCTTCTTTAGATTTCTATAACAACAGGCTTGGGGTTATTCTATTCGTCTTCCACTCATATAGGCCACATGCCCCTTAATCGAATGGCATATGGGGTGAAAGCTTCGTGTTGAAAATTGTACGCTACCTAATAAGGCTACTAATCTTTCTATCTAATTCTTTGATCTCTGCCATTGTACTAATTTTGACATCCAGCCAAGTAATTACTCCCTCCGTCCCATTTTTTTTGTCCAAAATTCCCCTTTTTTGTGTCCCAAAAAGATTGTCCATTTGAAAACACAAAGGTACAAAATTCTTTATTTTTCTCATTTTACCCTTCTCTCAAATTGGCCTTTGGAAGAGGGAAGTTTGAATTTTAAATTTGGTATGCCTTTTTTACCTCCACAATTTTTGGGAAATAAATCCTACGTTTCTGACTCAAATTAATAGCTTGACCAGCAAATTCAAATTGGGGGCAGACTTTTCTCCCATATTGGCGCCAAAAATTGGTTCCCATCAACTCCAAAAAATCACTCAAGGGTATTATTGGAAATGTGAAGTTTTAAAAAGATAATCATGATGTTTTCTTAAATTTGTAGTATTTCGAGATTGGACGATGAAAATGAGACGGAGAGAGTATTTTATTTAGTTGAGTCATTCCCTTTTAAATCTTGAGCTATTTCTTTTGATCACTTTGCCCATGTATTCTTAAAAAGTACTTAGAGGGAATGGAAAATCAGCCATACATCCAATCCAACTGAACAATTTTTTCTGTATGAGAAAGTTATAAAATGATAATGATTTCATTAAGTAACAACTAAGGTGAAATCAAAATTGAAAACCTAATACTTTAATAGGGAGGCCAAAGGGAGCGTGGAAAGTTTAAGGCCAGAGTATAGTAGAGGTTGACTTGCATAATTTAAGTATCGATCTTTCTATTATTGTCAGCCTATTGGAAAAATTGTGGGCTAAGTATATGTTTGTTTTGCCAAATTAGAAGTGATCATTGCCAAGCGAAAGTTTAGATGGGTGCAAAGTGTATTTTGTCCGAAATCCGAATTTATCACACAGAAGAGATTCTCGCGTTTAGTGACTGTCGGCTGCGATTGCCTGATTGAACTTCACCGTAAGCATCATGTGATGGATGCGCATACCCTAGTTGCTGTGTGAGTGGAAACTTTCGAGTCAGAAACGAGAGCGTGGTTTCTCGATCGGCCAAGGTTTTCCTACCCTGTCTTGCCATACTAATCTCATACGAAGTCGTTCAACATTTACGTACATATATCTATAGACAGAGAGAGAGAGAGAGAAAGAGAAAGAGGAAGGAAATCAAACCACCATGACTGGTAAAGAAACAATCTTCATGTGTTTATATTGTATTGGGTTTTGTGTATTTCTTCTTAAAGACGGAATCTTCATGTGTTTTCAACCTTAATCCTCGATAGAACTGAAATTTGAGTCTTTCTTTTGAGATTATGATGATTGAAGGATTGGTAGTACTTGCGAGGTATTGATTTTGAGGAAATATTACATGGGATGTCATATTTGATTAGCGAATTTCTATGGGTGTTTTGTGTTTAGTCATTTGAGGATGTTACACTAAAGGGTGTAGTTGTGCAAACCATGGGAGTTATGTCATTTAGATTGATGGAATGGGCTACTTTGCCTAGTGTCATGCCTTTCTATTGATTTCATTATATGGCTTCGTGAATCTTGGTTATTCATCGTTTGCAATGGTGTATTTCTGCATTAGTGAATTGAAGAAATGTTGCTCACGGGTAAACTATGAAAATTATCGACCGGAAGTATGTCCACCCCTTTCGCAGCTTGAGGCTCGCCCCTTTAGCTCGTGGGCTTATGCAGTCCACGACTTAATTAATGTGCATTCAAAATAGATGGGTTTGGTGATTGAATTGCGTCTTTGTGGTGGACAAATGAACGTATTGTGTAGGTTTGATGCTGTTATGGCCATGCTTATGTGACCTTTTGTGTGTTGTAGTTCTTTTCTATACTAAGCCTTTTTTGACAGACCATGTGCTGGACCAAGAGATGGAAATTGAGGCATTGGAAGCCATACTTATGGATGATTTCAAAGGTTTGAATGTATTTTGTGTTTGGGAAATTGTTGCCGAGGACCCAAAATCCTCCATTTTATTTTACTTGGTTCCAGGTAACGAACAAGGTGTTTTATTTTCTTCTGCTTGTGCAATGCCAGAAATTCACTCAAGCGAAAGTGGGCTAAACACTTCTAATCGATGCTTCCAAATTACATTATCTCCTCAGGTACAAACTCTCCTTTGTGCCATTCCCCTCTGTGTAGTAGCCAAATGATGATAGCATGTGGTAAAAACTATGCCATTGTCATACGCTTTGGAGTGAACTCTAGCAGGGAAATGTTTTTTTTTTTGTTCCCCATTGTGGTATATATATACATTAGAGGGGGAAGTGCTATGGACAATTGAACAAAATCAAGAGGATATTCACTTGTTATTCTTCTGGCTGCATTATGCTTTTAGGGTTACTCACCGTACCGCTCTTTCTTACAGGATGACGATGCGGATGAGTCAACAGCCCCTGCAGGTTTTTGATTTCGTTGGTTATGAAATACTCTATTTTTTCTGTTTTGAGTTTGTTGCTGGTTTCCTACTTAAGGAGCCAGGACTTTGGAGTACCTTACAGCATGAGCTGTTGCCTGAACTTTTGTTGCAGTTTGCTTGGCTTTAATTTTCTCACATACGGAAAAATATCCAGATGAACCACCACTTTTGAATGTGAAAAGGTTGGTGATTTCATCTTTTTGTTGTTGATACTTGTGCAAGTAGTGCTTTTGTCTAGTGTCCATTTTTTACCACCATGTTACTGTATGGCAGTAAGAACGAACCAATGTACAGCTCACCCCATTGATGAATTTGCTTGACTTGCTCTGCACTTTCTGAACATTGGAACAATACAGTTGGCTACCCCATTGCCTTTGCAACAGGAAATATGTAGTTATGTTCGTTGCCATTCTTGTCAATTTTGTGTCAACCATGTGTAAATGACCGATTCCTGGTTTTATGCCTCCCCCCAGCAGCTGAATAATATAATTTTGAGTGTTTTTAGGTTAACGTATCATCTTCTGTACTACTAGTTTTGCTGGAGAACTGATTAGAACTAGGAGCGGCAAAGGACCTCCATGTTGGATTGTCCAATTAGTTTGCTGATAACTGATATTTCTTGTTTCTCTTGTCATTCAAGATGATTTTTTTTTCTCTCCTTTGATATTTTCCAGTTTAAAGGGAATGCATACTTCGGATCTCAAGATTCTAAAAGAAAAGCTTGATCAAGAGGTTTGAAGCACTTTTTGCTCCATTTTGCAATTTCTTTTACACTTATTTAACTGTCTTCTTCAAGCACATCTCTTCTGCAACTTTTACAGGCATCTGAAAACCTTGGTATGTCAATGGTCTATACACTAGTTACGTCTGCTAAGGAGTGGTTGTGTGAAAGATTTGCAGAAGATGCTGACGAAGGGAACACGGAAGAGGAAGAGAAGAAAGATGAGGTATGATTATGTGGTATGCTGCGACTGCCACTGTACGTGCTTTCTAATTTGAAATTGTAGTTGTTTTGTGGTTGCCCAGCATCTTTAAGTACCATTAAGCCAAAACTCTGCTCTGTTAAGTGCATAATATGTTACTGTAATTCATAAGGTCGCTAGTCTTTGTATGTTACTTATTTAAATGCTAGACTCTAACAAAAGTTATTTACAAAATTTGTTGATTTGTCTACTATTTTCCTCTTTGCATACCCTAAGTTGTAATCTCAGAAAGGCCTATCAGCAAATAGTTGACATTTTTAATACCTCATTCAGCTTTAGATCGCCAGCAGACTCGGAGCTATTGATAGCTATTGAATAACAGTGAGACATGGTTTGGCGATAGTCTTTTGTTAAGATTGATTAGTACTGTGGGACCTGCACTCGTTCTCTCTCCTTCTCTCACATGTTTTCCTTTATGTTTCTAATGGGGCACTACTTTCATATTTTGTTTCAGATAATTATTCCCCATGGAGAACCGGTTACTGTTGATACATTCATTGCTTGGAGAGAGAGGTTTGAAGCAGAGTTAGCGCTAGAAAGAGCCAAGTAAGTTTCACAAGTAGCATCCATCTCTTTATCTACTCTTTCCTATGAGCAGAGGTTCATCTTCTCATCGTCACGTCACTTCAATCACGAGAAAGGTAAACAGGTGGGTAATGAAATTAAAAAAAAAAAATCGGTGAGTAATGTTGTGAGGGGAAAGCAACTACAATGGTAGACTTAATGTCGTCTGAAAAGATGGGCATCCTATCTGTGAAAACCCTCCTAGCCTCATACTACTAGAGCTTACCTCTGGGGAATCCGTGCATTCAATGGTCAGTGTGTACCTCCATAGTGCCAAGTCTTGAACCTTTAGCACCAGGAAACACAAATGGGAGGCATGACAAAATCCTTGGTTCTAATACTTGATTTTCCTGAAGGAATCACATCAAGATTATATCTTCTCTTGTACAAACTGCTCCATGAAACTTCTTTCAGACAATATACTGTTCGATACCATTAGCTATTTCTTAATTCTCTATAAAACTCCTTTTTGACAATATATTGGTCGAAAACATTAGCTATTTCTTAAGTCTCTCTAACAAACAGAGCCTTAAATCCCAATCATTGGGCCAAACCAAACCAAGCCTTAAGTCTCAATCATTGGGGTCTGCCACATGAATCCGTTTTCTCCACTAACCTCTTTCAAGTGCACCGTGTTCTGTGATATCCAAAAACCTAGATCCTTTCGGACTAACGGCTCTGAAGTCAATTTTGATCTACCCTCTCCCTTAGTGCTACCATCTACAACAACAACATAACCCATGTAGTCTCCAATCATTGGGGGTATGGGCGGGAGAAGATTGGAGACAGACCTAACCTTTGGCAATATGCATAAAGTGGCTGCTCCCAGAATACCACTGAAACAGTGGCCCCCCTATACCTGTTTTGCTGCCGAACTATGCCCCCAAATCAAAGCCAAATGACATCAGAAAGGGCAGGCCTACAGACCCAATTCAATTTTTGTTCACATTACCATGCTTCCTTCATTGATAGTTCAGAGCATCGGTATGCACAATTTAGTGCTACCATCTATCTCATCCATATCGTTCCTCCTAACTACCGCATCGGCCGATCTACGGTAGCCGGTAGACGTGTCCAGACCATCTTAATCTTATTTCATCTCTATTGGTGCTACCCCTACCGCGCCGCAAATTTTTTCGTAAGTCTCTCTAATGGACGAAAAACATTCCATAGTTTTCTTACAAAACAAAAGTAAAAGCATCTTGAAGTTTTGAAAAAAGAGAGAAAAATCTGTATCATTAAAGTACGTAAGGAGATATCGAAAGCACGAAAACAATCTGATTAATATTCAGTTTTGAAAGTTCAAGATATTTTGTCCTTATATTTGATACACAGGAACATGAAAAATACCAATGTGTTTGGACACAAATAGACTGCTTTCTTTTTTGCATTTTTATTTGGTTCGACCATTGTCACATGAACCAATTCTCAGGTTAATGCCCGAGTCTGCACTTTCTGCACCCAAGGAAAAGAAGCTCACAGGCAGACAATGGTTCGAAAGTGGAAGAGCTTCTGCGGTACTTAAATCTGAGCAGTTTCTTCCCCTTGTGTGGATGCATGAAATTTTTAATATGCTTAGTATTGCTTCCTGGTTTTTTTTTTTCCAAAGACCAGTATGGCTGAATCAAATATGTAATAGTTAAAACAAGAGGTGCTTTTTACTCGTGCAGAAAGGCGCAGGACCAATTGCCGAAGGATCTGATGTGGAAGATGAGGAAGACATTGACTTTGACGATGAGGACTTTGAAGGTAAAATTCTGACTCTCCTCTGAGCTTTTAAACATGGGAGGATTGATGTTTAAACCTCATAGGAACTAGGATACAAAAGAAAGAATTTTTTTTACATCTTTGGTTCAATGGCAGACGATGAAGATGATATGCTTGAGCATTATCTGGCTGAGAAATCAGACACATCGTCTCACTCGTCAAGGAGAGCCAATTAGGCGGAGGAGAAGATGAAGAAGATGTGCCTGAGCACTATACTCACCTCACTTTTCAAGGGTGCATATTGGAAGGAACACAATCTTGTAGTTTGAATCATTGTATTTTTGTTATGAGGGATGGCTGGGATGATGAATTTGTAGACATTTAGTTTCTCATGTATTCATTTTTGGCCACTTCACGTTCTGAGAGAGGACATATACAGTATATTAGGTTGCTCACCGATAATTTTTGTATCAAGAAGTGACGAGGTCTTCTGAAGTTGGGCTGTAGTGTGTTAGTTTGTCATTTTGAGTGTAATGAGAAGAATTAAGCATTTGACGATAGTTGAATGACGTTTTCGAAATGTAGCTTGACAAACTTGGTTGAGATCCATGGTATATCTGTTGCCTGTTGCAGGAAATATGAAAACTACTACTACTTCCTTATTTTCTCTCTTATGAAAGAGCTGTGTGAGATGAAAGTCTGGAAATGAATACATGAGAAAATAAGAAGCTGTTGAATACATGAGAAAATAAGGCTAAAAATGAATACATGAGAAAGCAAAATATCGAGAATTCAAGTTGCTGAAGTTGAAGCAGAAGAAAAAAGGCAAGGGAAAACTTTCCCTTGCCTTTAGAGTTGACTTTGACTTTCCCTTGCCTTTTTTCTTTTGCTTCAACTTCAGCGACTTGAGAAAGAGTTGTTTCAACTCCGACTTTTCCTTGCCTTTTTTCTTCTGCTTCAACTTCAGCGACTTGAATTCTCGATATTTTGCTTTCTTTCTTATCAAACGAATGACATCTAAGTCTGGAAATGCCCTTTAATTCCTATGATAAAATGTGGACCATTTATCAACGACTCAACAGCTTCTTGTTTTCGCTTCCCATAACAAATCCATTCTCTGTCAATATCTACTACTAGGCCGAGAACGTAAATAATTTCTCCCTCCAAAATCAACGAAACAATTTTCAAAAAACCAACATTGCCCTCATTTTCTCTCTCCTTCTTTAATCACCGCACTCATTTTCTCTACCTATAGATATTCCAAACATAACAAAAAACGAGCCTCAACGTCAAACCCCTCTCTCTATTCATATATTACCCCCAAAAAATTACTCTAATTACATCATAACCAAATAACTTCAGTTGTGTTTAGATAGGTGGTCATTTTATAATTTGGAGAAGGTGGATCCATGATTGATCCAGTTGTCTTTTTTATTTGTATTCTTTGAACTTTTTCAATCTCAGTTCATATTTTCATACTTTTGTATCGTTCTTCAATAAAAATACTTCAAAGAAAAGCTTAAAAAATTCATAAACACCAAGAAATAACCACCTTTTAAAAAAATTATATTAATTAGTCCAAACGAAGTAAATTTGCTTACATAGATACATCCACCACCTTCATCTCGATTTTGAAAATCATATACCCCTGTCCCTTCCGCAACCACCCTGCCTCTCCCTTCTTCTTTTTTGATGTCACTGAAATCACCCCAAGAGTTTAACAAAAATATTTCTTAATTTCACCACTTTTTTTCATACCAATCTCTTCTGTGCAACATGATATGTAGGGTATATATATGTTGACCATAACACAGTTAAATTTAAGTAGGAAAGTATCTTCAACAGAGAAGATTGCAGAGTCCTATATGCATGACACTCCCATCTGCATTTACTTCAGAAAACTCAAATTCATGCCCAGTTGGCCATATGTATTGTACAAACCACCTATCGATCGATGTTCCCCATTTTAGTTTCTTGTAGCATCACAATATATATTAACTTTTTTTGATTTAATCAACTCCTTCAGTCTGCCCCCTTTCTCCCTAAACCTTTTGCATGCCATGAAATTAAGCATCAACAAAAAAACAAAAAAAAAAAACAAAACAAAATAGTTGTATACAACCTATAAACCTTAGGATGAGGCCAACCAGTCAATTTGGGATCTCAACCACCTTGGGAATCCTTTCTTCATCCAAACTCCTGTAGCCTCCACAATTCTACTAATCACCTCTATCATCACCATCATAACATGTACCCGGTTTTTTGGTCGTGCCGCATGTCGAGTTAGCTTCTTTAACATGCAAACTCATTGACTCTGCTGGGGCCAGGTAGATGAAGCCACATGATGAATTATAGGCCCAAACCTCCATTCGACTGGAACCCAACTCCATGGAATATGGTCTGGTTTATGACATCCATCTGTTCTGTTAAGATTTGAACCTTCCCTGAGATGAAGGAAAGTCCCTTCATAATCTCTTCATCCTTAGTGATGACTTCCCCCCAAAGCTTCCCGATCTTGGACATGGTTTCAGTGTTCCATCCTTGAATAGGGATCCCTTAAAAATTTCTTCCGAAGAGTTGTCGGTAGATTTTACTATTACGATCATTTAAACCTATTTTGTGTGTTTGGTTGTGGTGAAAGTGGTGGTGAAGTGACGGTGGACCGGTGGTGTAGTAATAAGATGTTGCGTTGAGGATAAAAATCAAACACTCACACATGAATTGAGCTTAACTATTATTGGATGTAGAGAGCCCTATGAACCATGTGAACACTCTTACAGAATGAACGAGTACTCTAGAACTAGGGATGTGTGCATCGAATGGAACTTAGAATGTGTAAATGGGTGCCAAAGCGTACTTTAGCATTTGTCGCTACGATGATCTTTGAATCGGTCTCCCTTCGACCAACTTTTCAAAAATAAAACTTCATTATTTTAATTGTTCGTTTCCACCATCTTTTAATACAGTGAAAACCTTATTTATCATTATATAATTTGTCTCAATCAGATTTAAAAGACAGCGATACGAGGGTTTTACTGAAATAATTTATTTTTAGACCAATGGAGGGTAAAATGGTCATGTATTTTGATGTACAAAATATTTTTCATCGAAACCAATTCGGTTGGAAAGTAGATTGGACAAGTTTTCTAATGGTTCAAACCATGCGCAAACTGGAGTACAGGAGTGTCCGGTGCAAGTTCGCAAAGTTGGACTTGTTGAGCAGCTTTCAGGATGCGCCCGAGGCGCATTGAAATGCGCCTGAGGTGCTCTAATGCTGCATAAAATGTCAAACTTTGCAAACTTGCCCCGGACACTCCAGAACTCCAATTTGCAAATGATTTGAACCGTTAAAAAGCTTGTCCAATTTACTTTTAGCCCGAGTAGTTTGGATCAAAAATCATTTGTACATCAACGGAAGTGACCATTTTACCCTTGATGGGTCAAAATAAGATTCATTCCGGTAAAACGTGTGTATGTTTCTCATTTTAAATTGGATCAAGACACATTATATATCAATAAATAGTGTTTTTAAAGTACTAAAAGATAGCGGAATCCAACCATAAAAATATTTGCATTTCGTTCATGAAAACTGGGTAGAAACAAGACAACTACAAAAAAACATCGTAGCCACTAAGGCTAAAACAGGTTCTACGTTTCATTTGGTAATCAAATTCCTAATTCTACGGTATTTCTTCTTTGCATAAGTGGTTCACAATGTTCATAGAGTATCCATACTTCATCAAAGCTTAGGAAATACCGTTTCATCATCGACATTCGCCCAAACCGGGGCTTAAATATTTTCAAATTCAAATTTGGGTGTCTAAAACAATCAACACAACGAAAATTGAGAATATTTCCAACCGAGAACACTGAAAAGGATTGACAATATCTTCTATATTTCAATCTACTGCAACCACATTACAACTGATTCCTAACACTCTGTTCAAGAAAATATTCTTAATCCAAATACATTGGTAAAGTCCTCAAAATTTTTAGACTGCGAAATATTCCTAATGTATTAGTTGATAGTGGAAATTGTGTTTCCGAAGTGATGTCGGTAGGTTTTACTATTTCGATCATTTTAAACAACTTTGTGTGTTTGGTTGGGGTGAAAGTGGTGGTGAAATGACGGTGGTGTAGTACTAAGATATTTTTTGCGTCGAGGATCAAAACCAAACACTCACATACGAATTGAGAGAAACTTAACTATTAGTGGATCATACGTAATAACATTATAAAAAAAACTCTCCAGAGGAGCACCCCTCTGAGCTCGACTCCCTTTGGTTATCTCTCACCCTCACCACAAGTCTTGCTTTGGGTGAATTCTGATGATGAAACGGTTTTTTATAATTTAATGAAGTGTAGAGAGCCCTATGAACCTTGTGGACACTCTTATAGAACGAACGAGTACCCTAGAACTAGGGATATGTACATCGAATGAAACTTAGAATGTGTAAATGGGCGCCAAAACGCCAAAACGTACTTTAGCCTTTGTCGCTTCGATGATCTTTGAATCGGTCTCCCTTCGACTAACTTTTCATAAATGAAATTCCATTATTTCAATTGTTCGTTTCCATCATCTTTTAATACAGTGAAAACCTTATTTATCATTATATAATTTGTCTTAATCGGATTTAAAATGAGAGCGATACAAGCGTTTTACTGAAATAATTTATTTTTTCACCAATGGAGGATAAAATGGTCATGTATTTTGATGTACAAAATATTTTTCATCGAAACCAATTTGGTAGGAAAGTAGATTGGACAAGTTTTCTAATGGTTCAAACCACACGCAAATTGGAGATCGAGAGTGTCCGGGGCAAGTTCGCAAAGTTGGACTTGTTGAGTAGTGTTCAGGATGCGCCCGGGGCGCATTGAAATGCGCCTGGGCGCATAGGATTGCGCCTGAGGCACATTAATGCTGCATAACATGTCAAACTTTGCGAACTTGCTTTGGACACTCCCGAACTCTAATTTGCGCGTGCTTTGAACCGTTAAAAAGCTTGTGTAATTCACTTTATAGCCCAAGTAGTTTGGATCAAAAATCATTTGTACATCAAAGGAAGTGACCATTTTACCCTCGATGGGTCAAAATAAGATTCATTCCGGTAAAACTTGTGTATGTTTCTCATCTTAAATGGATCAAGACCCACTATGTATCAATAAATAGTGTTTTTAAAGTACTTAAAGAACGGAATCCAACCATAAAAATATTTGCGTTTCGTTCATCAAAATTGGGTAGAAACAAGACAACTACAAAAAAAACGTCGAAGCCACTAAGGCTAAAACAGGTTCTACGTTTCATTTGGTAATCAAATTCCTAATTCTAAGGTATTTCTTCTTTGCATATAAGTGGTTCACACTGTTCATAGAGTATCTATACTTCATCAAAGCTTAGGAAAAACCGTTTCATCATCGACATTCGCCCAAATCAGGGCTTAAATATTTTCAAATTCAAATTTTGTCTAAAACTATCAACACAATGAAAATTGAGAAATATTTCCAAACGAGAACACCGAAAAGGATTAACAGTATCTTCTATGTTTCAATGTACTACCACCACATTACAACTACGATGTTTAGTGCCGCCACAGCTGATTCCTAACATTCTCTATTCATGAAAATGTTCTTAATCCAAACACACTGATAAAGTCCTCAAGATTTTTAGATTGCGAAATATTCATGTAAAATTGCCTCCCTTGCTATTTCCGATGAATTCAATGATTTCAGTTCTGCTACAAAGGTCCTCCAAAGCCACCCTGAGCCAAGCTATCTGCTATCTATCGTTAATGGTTAAAGAGGTGTTGGCCATGTTGCCTTTGATAGCTTCTGCAAATGACACCTTTCCAAATTGAATCTCCTTCTCCTTACTCATCTCATTGACTTCATCTTTGTTGCTAATTGGTTCCATGCATATGTTCCTTTTGTTCGACTCCTCAGTAACCACCTTCTTCTGATTGCTTTCCAGTCCATTTTCACTCATCCCAGGAACTTCCAAGGGAATTTTGCGAGCTTTGCATGTATTTTATGACCTCTTATGCTAACTCCATACAAATCATTGATGGCTGTTAGGCATTCTCTCTTAATCCAGACCTTACAAAACCAAACTTAGAGTTTTTCCTGGATAATCTCTTTGCTGGAATTGCCACCTCCACATACTCAACACGGTCTACCGAAAATATGTTCCATTCATTCCTCATCCATGCCTTCACAGAGATTGTCCATAAAGACTGCGATCCTCTTGCTAGCCATAGTTCCTAGTGATCTTGAACATCTCCTCCTACCTGTTACAAGCTCCTAGCCATCCATCTCTTTCAACTTCTAAACTTACAAGAGATTCTAATTGAGTAATACTTATGGAAGCTCTGGATTCTGCAATGCCTGGGGATCAAATCCAGGTCATCCAGAGAGCTGCTTCAGCTAGATTTGACCTCTTATGGACTCCAGAAGCCAGCCCTCAATCCAATTTTTCTTCTTTCGAGACAGGTTGGAAGCTCATTTAGTTAGTTGGACCACTTCTAGGAAGGGTGGTTTTAAGATTAACTGTGATGCATCCTTAAGACTGATTTTTTCATGACTGGAAGGGTAAACTTATTGATGGCTTTGCGCAGAAATCCATGCCTCTTCAATTGCAGTATGAACTATGGCTATACGTCATGCTTGCTTTCTTCTAAGGTTGAACCACTCCTTGCATTGCTGTGAAAAATAGACATATAATTGAAGAGCGAAAACAGGGAAAAGGACAGTAAAGGGACACTAAACATAGATTGTTGTTTTCCCTCATATCAAGAAATTACCATAAGAAACATTCCAATATTCCATTACTGATGTTAGATTTATGTTCACAATCATTAAGCATACATGTATATAAATTCTACAGGTTGTAGATCGTTTGGGTCTCGGGTTAGGGGTTTGATGCCATCATTCCTTGTTCCTATTAATCTTTGTAACAATTCAGAGATTAATAAAAAAAATTGCCTTAAAAAAAAATGGTGGTGAGGTGGTGGTATAGTGGTGAAATGATGGTGAGTGTTAGTGGCGGTGGTGAAATCAGGGCAATGGTGGGGGAGAGGGTAGGGTGAAGGTATGGTAGTTTAACAATGGAGTGGAGGGTGGTGGCAGTGGCGTGGTGGTAAAGTGATGGTGTATTGGTGGTTAGGTGAAGGTGTGGTGGTTTAGCAATGGTGTGTAGATGGTGGTCGGGGTGGTGTGGTTGTTGTATTAGTGGTGAAGTACGTAATGGTGGTGGAGATGATGCGGTGGTGGTAGCGGCAATAAAATGGTGGTTGTGAGGTGGTGATGGCATTGGTGGTGGTCCTGGTGGAGGGGTGACAATTGTGGTGGTAAAGTGATATTGGTGGTGAATTGTGGCAGTGAGATGGTGGTAATGGTGGAGATATGGTGCTAGCAGGGGTAAAGCGATGGTGGTGGTAAAACAAAAAATCGAAAATCGAAAGATTGGATCATGGTCTGGTGGATACGCCGGGGCACACTCTACTTGCGCCTGAGGCGCATTGCATTAGTGAAGAATGCATGGATGCGCCCGGGGAGCAATAGGATTGCGCCTGAGACGTATATGTTGCGCTCGGGGCACACTCGAATTGCGCCTGAGGCGTATTACATTAGTGAAGAAATAGATGCGTCCGGGGAGCAATAGGATTGCGCCTGAGTCGCATATGATACGCCCAGGCTAATGAGAATTGCGCCCGAGGCGCATTGTGTTAGTGAAGAATACATTGATGTGCCCAGGGAGCAATAGGATTGCGCCCGAGGCGCACTCGAATGGCGCCTGAGGCGCATTTCATCAATAGAGATTCCGATGCCCCCGGAGCGCACTCTTATTGCCCCCTGAGGCGCATTTAACTCAACAATTTTTTTAAAACATCCTTCCCCAAACACCATCTCTCAACAAAATTACTTTCCCAACACCCACGACCATCCATCACCAGGATTGCAATTTTCATTTGTTCTTTGTCTTCCTTCTCTGATAGATTTATGTTCCCTTCTATTGTTTACTTCTTTTTGTAATCTCATTGTTAGACCAAGAACCCTGAGGAGATCACAAGACAAGCAGATGCCGTAATTTCAGCTGTAGGGCAGCCTAACATGGTGAGGGGTAATTGGATAAAGCCTGGTGCAGTTGTTACTGATGTCGGGATTATTCCAGTTGAGGTGAGCGGGGTCTTTCCCTGTTTCCCAGGCTTCTTCTCATGCTCACTCTCTCTACCTCTGCCACACTCGACATTTATTTTTACCTTTCCTTGTATTAGAAAGAGAAGAAAATACTCAATTAAGCATCAAAAGGCTGATGATGTATTTCATAATTACGGCGATGTTGGGGGCCGGGAGAGATGGTATTGTGCATTGTTGATGGTTGCTTTTCTTTCAAGTTCACCAACACTCTGCTAATTCAGTGTTGTCTTCTGTTACAGGATCCAAAAATGCACGTGGTTATCATCTGGTGGAAGATTTTGTTTTTGAGGAAGTTTGCAAGATTGCTTCAGCAATTATTCTTGTTCCTGGGAGTGTGGGTCCAATGACCATAGCAATGCTACTATCTAATACTCTCTCCCTCAGCAAAGAGAGTGCACAACTTCAAGAGAGTTTCTGATTCTGTGTTGGTGCCTCATGATCATATGCTAGCTAGTTTGAGCACTTTCTCCCCTGGCGTGTCCGAGTCTTAAGGTGAGCAAGTCACAGTTTTTGAGACTTGTCCTTTGCATGCGTATCTCAGTCTTACGATTGCATGGGATGCAGACTTCGCTCATGTTGGAGGCCAGAGTACTGAATGGTCTCGCCTCATGAATAAATTTACAAAACTGGTGAGTTGTCATTATGTTGTCAACAGGACCTATAATGGGACAGCGCACGGGTTACAGTTTGTGTGTGAGGTTTGGTGTATCTCAAGAGAAGCTGATGTTAGGATGAGCACAGCTGAGACAGGGCTTCACTAATTTCCTCAAAAGATACAAACGGACGCAGTTTTCGTTTTCCCCTTGGCATGTTGGCTGTAATTTCCAAATGGACATGGATCTCATCTGAATTTATCCACTTTGTAGGCTTCTTATTCACAAAATACTTCTGCATCTCTCTCTGAAGAAATATCCCATCTTTATTGTACTCTGAAGGCAACCTTTTATCCATTGAAGGCAACAATAAGTGAATAAGATTGGCAACCAAACGAGCCTTTAATACATCTCTCACATGGAGGGATCTGGTATCTAACAATCTCCCAGGAAGAGGTTATGGAGGCACTTGATCCCGTTTGTTGTGACATTGAGTGCGTGCCCGATTGTTTGAAATAGTTGCTCAAAGATATAAATACTTGTTCTTGTACCCCAAGAGCAAGTCGTGATGCGTAGAGTTTGACCTGACAATGATCTTGCTGGTGATGATTGCTTGGTAGGAGATAAGGTCAACCCGATCACTACCATTTTGGTCTCGGCTGCAGATCACTACCATTTTGGTCTCGGCTGCAGCACGTGCAGGAAACAACCATTGTTCTAAAAGTCAGTCGCCTAGGCGCTAGGCGATTGTCCAACGCCTAGATTAGGCAGCCGACTAGTGGGCACGTAGTCCCCATCTAGCCGCTAGACAGCTGATTAGTCGGCACCTAGGCTCTAGGCGCATTTTTTTCGCCCGACTAGAGCCTAGCGACTTTTAGAACATTGGAAACAACCTTAAAATGTTGAATCGTCTGTCTAAATTCCGTGGTGCAGCAATATCATCCAAGAAAAGAACCCACATGATTAAGAAAGAATAATTTTATTTCAACATGTCCGTTCACCATTTTTCACATACAGCAACAAGCTTCTTTTAACTTCACATGGCCGAGAACGTAAATAATTTCCAGCAGCCCTATTCAGTTACATCTCCCTACCAATCCTCCATAAGATGTCTTTTCAACCTCAGCTATATATATTACACATTGGTTGCACAGATGTAGCCCGCAATTTACAGATACTGAATTCCTTAAGCTTATAGGATATTGCGGCCCACATGGCAGTATGCTCAATAATTAGCAGAGATGTCTTTGATACAATTCCTGCAAATGGGAATGCCTCCGTGCGTGCAATGGGGAGCAGTCCAACGAGGAAACACATGCCAATAGGCAGCTGTTTCTATACACATCCTTGATCTGACATACCACCAGCAATACTCAGAAAAGCAGAGATGGCTGCACCATGTAACAAGGCCCTGGCCAACACGAAAAAGTTAAATTAGCGAGTGAGATAGGAAAGATTTGGATGTACTAGAGAGCACTATATCGTTCATATTTTACGAGTGATGAGAACTACATATTCCTAATACTAATAGAATAAGCCACAAGCAAAGAGCTTTCCTTAGCCAAGTAATCCAAATCCCATTCTCTTCCATTCTTTATCAATTCATAACAAAAACCTGCCAGTGGTCTTTTGATGGTGAATTTCATGGGTCTTGGCATAAGCTGTCATACCATCACCTAGTAAAATTCTCAAAACTGAAAACCTCCACCTGGACAAGTGTCCGAATACTTTGGTTGCGAAAAAACCGAGAAAAGAAGGGAGTAAAAAGAAAGAAAATTCAACCCAACTCTTAAAGGAGAAGTAATAGAAACCTTTCTACGGCAACAGCTAAGCCTTGTCATAAATATGCCTAGACAAGTCGGATTTTCTATGTCATCTCAAACAAATAACGAGGATTCTCAGATAGGAAACCCAATATCCAGACTCCCTTACCATCAGCTTGGTAGAAGAATAAATTACCATTCTTCCATCTTCCTTCTGCTTGTTGTGCAATTTAAATAACCATTGATAGAGAGGGGTACAAAGCTCCTCCCTTAAAGAACCATCTATGGCGTTGACCTTTTTTTTTTTTTTGAAGAGATATGGCATTGACCTCAAAGCACACAAGATGTCCATAAACGTGAAGACCAAGGGCATGCATGTGGAAATCAGATGTGACGGTTTTAACATAAGCACTTACTCGGGACTCTCTTTCTGGTAGCCAAAATCAGTTGCTGCTTTCAGAGCTCTCTGGTATGTCTGCTTCATGGCTTCCTGCCAGGAAAAGGGAAAATAGATATAACTAAACCACCCACAGAGAGAGTCTGAATTACATAAAAGGTAAAGGGTAGGCCAACAAAAAGCCCTACAAAAGCATAACAGTTCCCGGATGGAGTTCTGCAAGGATTACTACGCGAAGAATAGCCTGGACCAGGGATGAATTGTTGTCCATAGCCAGTTGACAATTCCTACCAATTTCATTGAGCACCAACTTGGAAAAAAAAGAAAACACGACATGCTCTGACATAGACATCAGCAACAGAGAAATCAGAATCTGCCCATAGGATGGTGATAAACCATAACATATTTCTAGCTGGGCTATATGCCACGTCAAATTTTCTCAGACAAGGACCTCCACAAGAAATGTTGGAGGAGATATCACAAAAGTGAGGCTCCTAACCAGAAAACGAAGTCCTACTTGCAGGACCATTTGCTGGGCACTGACGAAGTACAATATTCCAGGGACCTGCATTTTCTTCTTACCTAAAACCTTTCCCCTCCGTGGCCTTTCTTTTGTCATTTTCAAACCTTACATTTTCATAAAAGCCTTCGTCTCAATATGTAACCAGAAAACACTACTACCGTAGCGAATTACGTTTTGGTACGAACGTTCCAAAACATGGTACACTACTGTTCCAAGACGGTAAATCTACCGATCCAAAGCGATCCCCTTAGTTTTCCCCAAAATGTCAACATATTATGGTCAAAATAGAGAGAGAATGAAATTTCGGTGGGATAAATTGTAAAAAGTCCAGTCGTTAAGCTCCTAGAAATGTGTTTTGTATGAATAATTTGACAAACAATATTTAGTTTCACTTTATGTTTATTGCTTGAAAGAGTAAGTTCTAGTTTTGTTATCTATAGAAGTCTGCCCCTATCGTACCACAATTTAAGCATGTGGCGTATTGCGTTCCCGTTCCTTGTACCGGAACGATCCACATTCTAGGTAACATAGGTCTCAAGTTATTACCAGATGACTCAACTCAAATAGAGCTAATCAGGCAAAAACATATGAAACCAGCAAGTTCAGCAATAAACAAGGTTCGTATAGATTTATCTCCAACTTGCACGACTTTTGCACACTTTACCCAATTCCTACATCACATGGCTCTTATTTGATGATATTAATGGATGTCGTTAAACTTGTGTAAACTTAGATCTTGACTTGGAAAAGAAACGATACAGGGAAACAAGAAAACAAATCTCAATAACTATTTGTTCTGGATTCTCACAGTCCAGCTGTTGCTGTTGCTACTGTTACTTAGACGCCACTTTAAGGTAAATGCTAGACTGAAAAGTTAAGAATATCGAAGATCGAATTGATTGATTCGATTTTCCTCATTGGCATCATGAGTTATATAGTTCCTGGCTGGAAACCGATATTAAGGAATACACAGTTGACATATAAATAACCATGCCAAACTAAAATGAAAGCTAAATAGCTTATTACAAAACCGCACCTGTAATTTAGATTCGAATTCTTCAGGGGACCAGTTAATCAGTTCAAGTTCTCCTGCAGCAACCTAAAAACCGAGTACTTGGGGGGTTTAGCACATAAATGAAAAAAAAAGACACCCAAGAGCATCATCAAAATAAGGAGTTACGGAGATAAGCTATTAAAGAGCAACTTCTTCTAATTAACTTCCTCATAGAAGTATTTTCTCTTCCTAAGGTTCACCTACATCTCTCTCCTCAACCTATTCTTTTAGGAAGAGTGTGGAGAAAAGTTAAGATCATGAGCGAAATTGCAAACAATTTCCTCCACATTTCAAACCTAGTTCTACTTATCCCTTTTCCATTGATTTTTTCTCTTTTTCCATGCACCACTACCAAAATCCACAACCAAAACTGTTGGAATTTGTCCCACATCTGTTAATTATCACCTCAAAAACTAGCATATGAGCCTACGCAGCCTCTCCCCTAATTGCCAATTGGTTTCGAGTAGGATGCTTTAACATGGTATCAGGGTTAGGCTTTCGAAGGCTGGACAACACTCTCTTGATTGTTTGCCTCGTTGTTTAAGTGCACCTCGTTTCGTTGTTTGTTGTGGACCGTATGTTATGGATCCATCGTTTACCTCTCCACGTAAGGGTCAAGAGTTGTTATGGATCCATCATTTACCTCTCCACGTAAGGGTCAAGAGTTGCACATGCAGGGGAGCATTAGAGTTAGTCCCACATTAATTAATTATAACCTCCAAAACTATTATATGAACCTGGGCATCCTCTCAATTGATTGCCAATAGGTTTTGAGTTGAATGCTTTAACCTGGTATTATAGCTAGGTTTTCGGAGGCTTTTCCCCTTTGTTTGTGCCATAGTTGCACTTTGTTTCGTTGTGATCCGTATATTCCGAATCCTTTGTTGACCTCTCCACGTGCAAGTTAGGGGTCGCACATATGGGGAGTGTTGGATTTGTCCCATATCGGTTAATTATCACATTGAAAAATAGTATATGAGCCTGGGCGGCGTCTCCCCTCATTGCCAATTGGTTTTGAGTTGGATGCTTTAACTTTCCGTATGCAGCAAATTTTCCTTAAACCTCCAGAGATTTTCCAATGGAGTATGGACACAATTACATCTCTCTTTGAGGAAAGACAAAGACAATGAGCATAACCGCATACAATTTCCTACGCATTTCACGGATATTTATCCGTTTCCCTATCCCTGTCCCTATCCCATTCATGTTCTTGTCTTTCTCCATGTACCAAGTACCAACAGTTCAAGATTTTCAGTCTTTAGATTTTCCTTCATAGACTTTCCTATGGACTTGGGACAGCCTAAAGGAATCGTAAGACCATGAGCACTTAAAATGAATTACATCATTTGACAAGTCAGATTGTTGATATGCATAGTGCTAATGAGAATGATTAATGACCGCAAAATTTGTAGATGGACATAAATGATTATACCATATGGCATTGTTCTTAAAAATGCTGAAGACGAAGACTAGGGATAAGTGAGAGAAGATCAGAGATTCATCCTACCCCTCCGGCACCAGCAGCGATAGCAGGAGCTATGAGAACATTAGCTTTTCTCAGAACATCAACTGCTTCAGGTGTACAAGGCATATTGGAACCTAGGGGACATATTGCAATATAGTTTAAGAGTATTAACAACGACAAAATCCAATCACGAACCAAATCAACCTCAAGTAGAAAGATTTAAAAGCATCAAGAACCTCTACCTTCTACAAGTATACGACAACCTGAATTAACCAAATTAATGGCATCAGACTGATCAATTTCGTTCTGTGAAGCACAAGGAAAGGCAACATCACACCTTTCGGTCCAAGGTTTAACTTCGTCATAGTACTTAGAACGAGCGTAAGTCTTTGAATAGTCTCTGCACATGACACTTGATGAATAAAGACAAATCGAAGTTAACAAAGGTTGCAATGTGGTAGATGACAATGGGGCCAAAAACAAACCTCAAACTTCGATTTTGAGCTTTAATATCTCTCAAAAACTGTATTTTCATGTAGTCAAATCCATCCTCATCCACCAAATAACCCTTCGCATCTGTACAATATTTTTCAGCAAAGGTACGTGTTTAATCAAACTATCCATTGGTATTCAGCCATTCTAGGGACTTACTACGAAGTGCCATTCCTAGGACAGAAATAACAATGAAATCCAAAAAACATGAGAAAACAAATAAGAAAGAAACCTATTCCTAAACCTTAGTGAGTCTAAAAGCAAAGCATGATGATCATGTATTTCAGCAAGTATTTTAGGTAAAACATAACTGCACAAAGACCATAATTAATTATAAAAAGAGAAGTATAACTTGCTAAGTTAGAAGAGTACATAAAAGGATAATGGAGTTGGAGACATCTCGTATGACTAATTTATTTTCCCAACAACAAGCTCCTTTAAACAAAAACAATTAGCCCTGAAAAAATTTAAATGGCCACTAGAACATACCAGATACTGTGATGGGAATAGCGCCAAAAGCTAGAAGCTTCTCTAGAACATGCATTGCAATCTTTCCAGAACCACTTACACCACATCTGGAGAAATTCAGGTAGGAACTGTTAAAACCAATAACTTAAGAAGTAACCAAACTTCTACATTGCACCTCTTATTATTCTTTCTATAAACAAAGAAGACAACAACTGATAGAGTAACTTAAATCCCCTCCCTGAGGCTCCAGACAATTGCCGAAACCTATCCTTACAATTTTCAAGTTACCACCGACCTCCCTACGGGCCTACACTAAAACCTGCCAGGGCAAAAGCGACATCTACTACACAGAAACATGCATACCAAATCAGAAAAGGCAAATAAAATCATGAACAACTCCATCACGTCTGTCCCTTGACCATGACAACATCCACATTATTTCCTCTTATCAATATTTTCTGAACCAACATTTTTTTCTTGAATTTTCCTACAAATGTCGCATAACTATTTGACTAGAGCGTTGGTTGAGCCCAAACAAGGTTTTGGGAGTTATAGAAAGAAGAAGCACTAACCACAATCTGTAATTCCTAGTGAAGGTGAATGCTGGTAGGATAAATCTTTAATGATGCAAGAAGTAGGGTAAACAGGCATTTCATGACATCTTAGAGCAGTACTCATCAATGATAAACCAGCTGGATCATTGTCGTCAGGCAGGACAATAACAGCAATCATCAGATATCCGAGGGAACAAAAAATTTGTTCTAGCCATTATAGTATTATATAGCTTTGCTATTTGTATTAATTCAACTATCGTTTACAAGCTTTCAAATTTAAGAAATGAACCTCAGTCCTTTAAGTTCCTTATTCATGTCTGCAAGAATAAGCTGGGCAAAGAAAACCTGCA
The DNA here is from genome assembly GCA_025642025.1 of Rhododendron ferrugineum. Lineage (NCBI taxonomy): Eukaryota > Viridiplantae > Streptophyta > Magnoliopsida > Ericales > Ericaceae > Rhododendron > Rhododendron ferrugineum. The sequence goes on from JAOTQK010000023.1 coordinate 24,671,122, forward strand.
AAATCAAGGGATGTTTTGAGATTCCAAACAAGCAACAGAGGCATAAATGATAAACCAGGAAGTGATTACATAGAAGAGTAAATTACACTGACCTCCTCTGAAGTACTTGACAATCACAGGGACCTCCCCTCAGGTTTCTAAACTGACACTTACATTCCTCCTGGTTTAGTTCCCCGTAATGTACTTCCCTTTCGTACATGTGATATTAATGACAATGGAGGAAAGAGCTGATATCACGTTATAAATTCTCTTAAATATCAGCTACGCCCTTCAGAATACCCAGCTCCCAAAAACACCTCCAATCACTTCGTCTTCTCCACTCATCTTCATAACCAGACATGCTTATAAAAAAAGCCTTCAGAACCGTAACTTAAACCATGACCGTCACAATAGTCATGCACTCGTAAGTATTATCCAAAAAAATACAGGAGTAGAGTCATAATTTTTTTCAGTGGGTCCCAAAATCTACTTGACACTATAAACGACATGAGGTCATGAGACTACGATGTGCAGGTCAACAGTGGTAGAGGAAAGAGGTAATGGTGGTCATCACGAAAGAGGGGGAGGGAAAAGTTGAAGAAAAATGAAGGGTTGGACGCGCGCACGCTAGAGAGAGAGAGAGAGAGAGCAAGCAGACGGAGCTTATCAGGGACTAAAACTCAAAGGGAAGTGCCAACCTGACAAATCAAAATTAGTATTTTCCACATACTGGGGCAACTTTTAAAACCTTTCAAAAAGTTAAAGGTAAAAGTACAATTTTGAAAAGCCAGTGGGCAATCACCCCAACTCTTTCGCTCTCTGCTCTGCCCTTGGATCCCATAAGAAAACTTCCACTACAGTATCTAATTAGGATTATAGGCAAGGAAGAATGACAATACGTTGGGATATGATGTTGAGGGGGAGCTGCAGTGTGGTGAGGTTAATGGTGAGGTTGGGCTTGGGGGTGAGATGGATGGAAATATTCAACATCACAAGAAGTAAAGTTAATACAGAGAGACAGAGTTATACTTTTAACACCATTAGCGGGCCAACTCTTACGGAAGGTCAGTGTCATTTCAGAGACTTGAGGGAGGCCCTTTTATTTGTCAGATACCTCAGGGGGGCATCATCATACTTTGCACACAAAAAAAGGACATACATCCCAGTCATTGAAGAAAAAACAAAAACATACGGATGAGGATGCACAAATGTCGACGTGCAGAATCTATCCAACCCAACAATCGATGCACATGCTCAAGCATACAGACAGACAGATGGAAGGAAATATTACATACCAGGCCATAGCCAGTAGCTTCGGTTCGTAGGCTGGCGCCAGACCAGATTATCCTTGGCCCTGTAAAACTTCCCTGCATAAACATAACATTGAAATTATCCACAAGATGTCACGACTAATACTTTCAAAAAAGATTCAAGAGAAATGATTCCATGCAAACAATTGCAATAGCAGAAACTTGCTGCATTCATGAAAATACTGTATAAACAGAACTTAAAGAGCAGAAAAGATGCTTTAAAAGACACATAAAGAAAGAGCACAAAAAAAAAAAAACAGCACAGATTTTAAAAGCAAAATGTCTGGTTGAAGTAAGAGAGCGTAATGAATTGCATATCCTGCAATCCTATGATTTAGCAGTACCCGTGAGCAACATACCAAACGTAGCAAACTAACAGTTTCTAATCATAAAATGGAAGCCTTGATAGACAAACATGCACTCAAGGAAGAGAGCAATGAGGAGAAAACAAAAAACAAGAAAAGCCCCAGGAAGCTGGAGCAGTCAATTAAAGGAAACAAAGTTCAGCGAACTGACACTTCTTGTTACCTGAACATGACTGGCTAGACGACGATATTGTCCAAACATATAACCCATTTCGCGAGCACCGACACCCATCTCTTCTGAAGGAAGATCCTAATAATTCAGGCATAAGGAAAGTAGCTTATTGGTTTATCCAAGAATCAAACAAAAAAATTAGTTTAGGAGGAACATATATAATTCCACATTACCTTATCAGGGCCCAAGTAGCGATATAGCTCATTTATATAACTCTGACAAAAGCGCATGATCTGCAAGTGCGGGTGTCAGCAAAACAACTATTTAAATAGGAAAACTTGTGAGAACTATGAATATATCAGCGAAAACAAAGATATCATAAGACAATATTAATACCTCACCGTCACTTTTTCCTTTTGGATCTAAATCACTACCACCAGCAGCGCCTCCAAGTTTATAGGGAGATAAGGCACATTTCAATGTCTGCAAAGAGAGAGAAAATAAAACATTATCATGCAATCGTAGGCTTTGGTTTGCTTCCCATTAGTATTAGTTACTCCGTTGCAAAGTTCTGGCAGCTAAACCACCATCTGAAATGTGTCCACAAATAGATCCCAACCATATTTAAAAGAGGACAAAACCTATCATGAGGCAGCCATGCCATAGGCTCCCGGCCCCCCCATATTCCAAATTCTTAGAAAGTGTATGAAACAATGCACAAACAATATCAACATTGGGATCCCTCAGTTCAATCGAGATCATTCCAGAATACCCTTGTGTACCTATAATGCTCTCTACTGGTGAAACTTCCCCATATGGACCCAAATAAATGCAGGTGAACATTCTCCGGTATGTAATGAAACTGCCACTCGCTTACAGCAAGGTCAGGGTCTGGGAGAAAGTAGTGCGGCAGTAACCCCGGCTTTTGGTGGAGACATCAGTTGAGTTCATTTGGGAAAATTTCTCAAACCAGGATCATTTCATTCAGGTTTTCAGATGCGGTTGGAGGACAACGAAGACCATTGCATTCAGTCGTTGTCAAAGAATCTATACATAAAAAAATCTTTGGTATCTTCTATATTTACTTTTTGACAAGCCACCCGTCTACATATGAAGCCAACAGGAGAAGAGGTTTCTTCATAATAAACCAACAACTGTCAAGTTTTTCTACCACTGTTGGTGATTACAAACAGAATGGTTTTGCCATCAACATTCAAACAAGTCAGTGATTAAAAAATTGCCTTCAAGTAGCAAGCTACTATGATTATGATTCCTAAACTCAAGGAGCTTGTCTCTGGCTGGTAGAGGAATTAACTCAGCATGCAAGTAGTTTGCTAAGTACAATGAGCATGCAAGTAGAGGAATTAACTCAGTATGGAGAGTGTAACCAGGTAAAGTTCCAAACCAAATTTGGATGACAGACCGTAGACGGAGAAGGCAGAAGAGCACAGACACTTGAAAAGAATTATACCTGTTGGAAACCCAGAAATTTTGCAATGCTTAAGTTCATTGATGGATGAAAACGAAGACCTCCCCTACAGGGGCCCAATGTCTGGTTGAACTGCACACGAAAGCCGCGATTGACATGTGCCTCACCCCGATCATCAACCCAAGGGACTCGAAAAACAATCATACGCTCTGGTTCTAGCAAGCGCTCCATCATGTTGACATAGCTGAAAAATATATACCATTCCATGAGAACTGAAATAAATTTCAATGCAGATATACTGATATAGTTTCCACTGACTGATGAAATATTGAAATGCTAATCAAAAATAATTCCCCCATGACACAACTCACTGAGAATTTTTTGCAATCACTCTTTCTAATGCATGAACCACTTCTTGTGCACACTGTATGAACTCAAACTCATGAGGATCCCTCTTCACAGCAGCCTCAACTATTGTTCCAGCAGTTTTTGACATAAGAGCTTCAAATTAAGAAAACCATCAGAATGCCAAAATGGAAAAATAGCTAGGAAGCAAAATTTGAACTGTCGTGGCCCTAGTCATAAAGTGGGCACGCTAACGACCATATGCACTATTACCAATCCAAGCACCGATCAAAATTATGTTGAAAACAAATAAAAGGTAACAAACAGGAAAGAGAAGGTCAGAAAAGAAGATGGCTGTTGTAAACATCGGATTCCATTTTGATTAATATTTTTGGGGAAATTCAGATTATTAAACCATTCCTTATCTGCAAACCCAACAATTCACTTATCTGGTCTTTCCTACATCAGAGATGATCAACTCTCTTGTGCTATTTTCTGAGTGTATTTTGCAACAAATTCAACAAAAATGTAGGTATGCAGGATTGAAGCAAAACGAGATACTCCCTCCGTCCCTTTATTATAGTCCAGTATTCCATTTTGGGCTGTCCCTTAATAAGTGTCCATTTTGTAAAGT
>JAOTQK010000023.1:24675395-24694716 GCA_025642025.1 Rhododendron ferrugineum
AGGTATAATGATGATGTTTTTTTAATAAGTTGGAGTTACGAAGCAGGACATTTAAAAAGGGACGGAGGGAGTAACATTTTAAGCCCCTTGCCTAAATTAGAGATGGTCAACAGAAAAAAGAAGCAGCAACAACTCTATTGCAGAACAGCCCTTTCATCCAGTGACAAGTCCTGTGTTCTGTCATTGAAAGCTCCACCAACACTTTGACTTAAAAAAAAAAGATTCCTCCAATAAATACTTTGACTCAAAATCCATCGTATAATTACATGAGTTAGCAGGCTTTGGAAGGTAAAAGCAAAGAGTCAAAGACTATGGAACTCATCGTCACCAAGGGGAAGTAGCCATGGTAGTGTGTAGGTCTTTATTAACATTATTCTTAACTACTATGCCGCTGGTCTTTTATGATGTGAGCTTTCTCTCTTTATGGGTTTGAAGGTATTTTGGCTTGGAATTGCTTAACTTATTTCCATGAAATCTATGGATCTTGTTTCTACAGCTGTCCTGGCCCTATCTGGTACTAGTAGTCTTACACCTGTCCCAGTGTTGCCTATTGAACTTTCCCTACAGGCCTACACCAAGCAAAGTAATTCTTAATAGTATGGGAAACGAGTAACCATTCTAGTCAATAAAACATGAATGCTAGCAAAAGTCTCATCCAAGTACCAAAAATATAAAATAAATTGGTAGACTGACCTTTCACATAAATGGGTTTGTCAACAATAATCTTGTCTTTTGAAGCCATTTGGAGTCGAAGAGCCTCTTTGTGCAGCAAACTATTGTTGTGTTCTTCCAGTGCACTCATCTGCATATTCCTACTACCTTCATTCCCATAAGGATTTCTTCTATGCTTCCTTCCATATTCTCTACAAACAGAACAGAATATTCTTGCTGTACCTTCCTTCACATCAACATAGGCCCACTTGTACGTGTCGGCCCATTCTTCTCTCCATCTTTTGACCACCTTCTTCTTCCTTTTACCCGAATGAGACTTTGACAAATCTTGATCCTCGCTGGAAAGTTGGGAAACCATCACCATATGTTTGCTATCATCATGCTCTTCAACTGAAGGCTCTCGCGTCGGATCACTGATAAGGGGAGTGCTTGAAAATGTTGGATCATCGTCCCCAGGCCCAATTTCCAAATCAATCTCCTCTCCAAGCTCCCTAACGACCAGGTGATGTCTATGTGCGTGAAGTAAACTCATATCATCCATTGTAGAATTCATCTCTAGCCCACCGACAGGTAGCAACATTCAGCATGACAGTTCAACCCAAGCGTCCAAACCCTTAATTCTCTGCACAAAGAAACAGCTAACAAACTTATTTATTTATATTTCAAAGCAGCACCTAAATAAACTTACTCCGCCCATACTGTTCTAACCATAAGTTAGGTGATTTCCATAACGTCGGATACGTTACCGTAAGTTACCTGTAGTTCCAAAAGCTTGAGCTTAAACTTTTTAGTCCCAAAATCTTAAGCTTAAACTTTTGGGACTACAGGTAACTTAACATGGTATCTCAGGTTGTGAGAGGTCTAGGGTTCAAGTCTCTCTGTCTGCATTTGTTCCCCGTTTGCAATCTGTTTCGTTCTATCTATGAAAATTTGCATCTCCACATGCAAGACGGGGTTGCACATGAGGGAGGGTGTTGGATAGCTTCATATACATTGTTGGGCCAATTTCCTAACAGCTTTAAGCTTTCAGGACTATTGGTAACTTAACAGATACAAGACCAAGCGAGAAGATTTTTCACTAACAATGTCAATGAATCCTACTGACAACTCTAACCAGAAACCATAAGCCCAAATTTCAACGATTTCTAGCAGTGGTACTACGGCTTGAAAACCTCTTCCATTCAGATAGAGTCACGGAATTGCCGTCTTATCTGATCGTACAGAATTACAAACCCAATTCACGACTCAACAAAACCAAAATCGAGCCTCCAAGAGCACACATGACGATCGTTCAACTGTTCATCAAGACTGCATCTTTGCATCCCCAATTCATCATTTCCACGCAGTTTTCGCTCGTATTCGTTTCCTAAACAAAAACCACACACTTTCCGAAATGCGAAACGATGAACTAAACACTACAACCCACACCCACCAATTACCACTAGTTTACACACAATTCTCAGAAGCACATGAATTCAAAAGCCACAGCAGCAATCGACACATAGAGCGGAACCAACGAATAAAAAAAAGCTAAGGAAACAAATTCGAGACCTTGGAGTACCTGAATTGAAGAGCAGTTGGTCAGTGATCAGATTATGCTCCGATTCTACTAATTCTACAGATACAGAAGTCGATAAACATGTACGTCACTATGTATGGATGTGAAGAGAGAGAGAGTGTGTGATGAGCAGGAGAAAGATTGAGACTTTGATGTGATAATTAGGGGGTCTGATTTTATCAAACTTAACAGGAATTGGAAAGTGGGGGTTGAAGAAATGGAAAGTTTCGTGGGTATGTACCCGGAAAAGGTTTCTGTGGCCAAATCCGGAATTGGGTTTCTGTGGTGCGGGTGACATGTTTTGTGTGAAACGTGGCCGACGTTATCACTCCTGGTAAGGACGTGGGCCCAATTTCATAGGTATCGAGTCGACATAATCAAGCAATATATGGGCCGGGTTTGACATATTGGGCCCATGTCCATCAAAGCCTCATTTAGGTGAAAGTGAAACTGTACCAGTATCACATGTAACTCCTATGTTGGTAGAAATGCGATCCATTTGTCGTGTAATGAAACACATTCTGCCAATATAATGATAACGCCTCACACGGTATCCAAAATGGAGTGTTCAGACATAGTCACCATAACATTGCTCAACGGGTATATATCCCCCTCCTCTCACAATATACGCATCGTGAGAAAACATGGATATATACTCGTTACATGAAATGCCCCCCACCTCGTTTATGGAATTTTATTTTTTTTACATGCGAATTCTCTATTTTGGACTATTTACCTTTGATTTTTTTTCATGTACTATTAGGTCTTTTTGGCTTATTGTTGATTTGTTTTGCCCCTGCACAAGTGTAAGAATTTTACAGTGGAAGTCTGAGAAATTTGTAATGTAAATGGGTATATGAACCACGGTTATGTCATGTTCAATTACAATGCTCAAAGCCAAACCACCGAGAGAAGTTATATCACATTATGCACAATGATATGTGCGCTTTGTGCTGCAATTCGCAAGTTTGTATTGGCTATTTAGGGTATTTTACTCCTCAAACATTCTTATTTAAGGGCACATTTCAAACAAAATACAGATAGGCTAAACAAAAGACATTTAGCACAACTTCATTTCCATTTCTTCATAAAGGGATATCAGAATATGAACACATCAAATAAAAGCCAACCACCAAACGTGGCCTTGCAAAACTAGGAACGCAACTTTCTTTTCTATGAATGAAAACAAACAAATCTCTCATTTTCACGTGATTCGTATTAGAAAAGGTTATGTCATGTTTTAGTCTCTATGAGAGGAAAGTCATTTCCTTAATCCCAAAAGAGGGAAAAGAGAGGACTCCATCCGAAAACCTTTTCATAAGTACTCTCCACAACTAAACCTGCACTGAAATTGATCAACCCCAAACGCAACGAATAAGCCACGTGGTATTTCTTGCCATCACCAAAAGGAAAACCAAAATGTCAAAACCACAGATTTATTCAAGAACCAAACATCTTGTGTCATACCTAAACAGACTCAACATAAAGGATGAATGAAACTTGAATCAACACCGTGTCCGCATATGAAAACAATCCTTAGGAATTGAACCCTAGGAGGTATAGCAAGAGAAGTTTTGAGTCTTATAATGAATTGTCCCACTGCTGGAAAGGGACGTACACTCTTGTACAAAGCAAAAGGCAAGGAAAACAAAGCTCCTTCTTTGCCACCTGCTAAATGTATCCGACAAATACTCAATAGAAGTACCCCAGAACCTGACCACCCACATTTTGTCGGATTGCCTCTTCATGATCCAAAACTCCATTTGGTGTTGTAATCACGACATAGCCCCACTGCAGGTAAAGAAAACTACGCTGTTATCATTTGGTTCTCTCATGCATGGTAGCTTATGAGTTGATTGTGCAGTCATGAGTAACCATCCAAAGAATAATGATATACTTTGGCATAACAAGAAGAATGATAAAATCTTCAAAGCACAACGCACAAAGCATGAACATGAACTAATGAAACCTGTATCTTAATAAGAGAGATTCATATTTTCCTCTTCAATGTACATAATTCCCTCATTAACTAGTAAGTAAGCCATTAAGCCCATCAAAATGGCAAAATTGTGCAGCCCATCAGTGGCACTAGTAAAATTTCTGTCTGAAAATTGATCACTTTTAATGGGGACTTAATGTCCGCAAAAACCTAAGGATAGCTCATATCGATCAAATTAACTTTGAACAAGTGTCCTTTTTTTCAGGCCGCAAAACTATGTTACATGGATCCTTCATTTTGGCTCAAGTACCCGTGTCGATGTGTCCAACACCCGTATCCTTTTGGACACTCGGATCCTCTAATTCTTAATATACTTACAGAAAAGGAATATCAAATTACCTAGAAAAGCGATATTTCAAGTATTTCACATAGACAAGAAATAGGGAAATAGCAAAAACATAATTTTCTTAACCCTTTCTTGTTTAAATACATTTGTAAACATAGTTTACGGTGCATAATCTTAGAAAATTATGCAATATATAATACAAACAAGAGTTCAAGAAGTGTCCCCGTACCCAAGTTGGGAACACATTCCACATATCCTAAGATTTAAGTTTAGGAAGGTCCGACGCTTGGACTTGCACCCGCACCCGAGTCCATGTAACATAGCCGCAAAATTGTTCAATTACTACAAAAATTACCCATACCTGATGTGTTGGAAGCTTATTGAATCTGTACTTCTCAATATCTTGGGCCTTAATGTCCTGCCTATACATGAGAGCCCGGCAATCCTTGATCCTTCCTTGGAGTTCCACAGTTATCTTCCCAACTCGGTGAGGATCATGTACTTGGAAATCTTTAATGTATCCTGCATAGCAGATTAACAAATCAGTATCAGTACCCCATGTACTTGGAAATCTTTTATGTATCCTGCATAGCAGATTAACAAATCAGTACCCCGCAAAAGTTGAAATTAGCATTCAAAGTCCTTTAAAGAGCAAAATCTTACTTCCTCCATGTTCACAGGAAAAAAAACTAGCTCAACAGGGAAAAATCGCTTCGTCTCCATCTCTAATTTTTTCCTTTTTGGAACAAAACATTTTTTATTAAATGTGACAGCTCAGTAGGTAAGGCCATTTTGGATGTCATAATGCATAGTCCTTGTTCTCCCTAATGGATGTCATAACGCATAGTCCTCGGTTCTCCCTAGAATCCTAGCAATTACCAACAGTTATGTTTGCGAACAAAGACTAATGCCTAAATAAGACAGGGGAGCAAATATGTTGTTGACCTGCTCACTAACGTTCCTTTGTCAAAAACAAGTCAGGGCTCATGTTTTCAGCGCCCTCAGCTTAAGCTATCCTCTTAGTTACAATCCAAAGAAAGTAACTTTGGCATGGAAATTCCCCACCAGAGTCCTCAAAATCCAAACAAATCAGCCTAAACCATCCTTCTCCATATAATTCTCTTTCTTTCGTCGATCCGTACCCAAAAAAAAAAAACCCACTTATCCGTGGGCAATAATTTCTGAGATTATAGTCTATGAACACTGAACTCCCTCAAATTAAGCCAATACATCATTCGGGCGCATCAATCTAATCTATCTACACAGAAACTCCCATGAGCCTCCGCACTCACTCACCAACACAAAGCTAAAATCCACAACCCATGTGACAATTTCTCCTAAAAGTGTTAGAAACCCTTTCAACAGAAAACCTGAACACCAAGATCAACCAGCACAACGCACCAAAAATCTAAATCTCACAAGCAAGGATTAGGGTTTTATTGGGTTGGACCCCAAGATTAATCGAGGTGGGCGTAAGCTGGGCCGGACGCCTGAGTTATCAAAAAAGGATTAGGGTTTTACAAGTACCTCGGTATTTCATGATGTTGAGGAAAGCGGCCATGACGTTGGAAATGGGTTTGAGTTGAGCAGTGGCAAACCCTCTCTTCTCGGCATTCACAAGAGTGCTCAACGCGTTGTTCAATATCCTCCTTCCCATTTCTTCCTTCCACTCACCCCTTCGTTTCTTCGAGTGTGATTAGCTAACTGTGATGCCCAAAGCTTTCGAAGCCTTTCATCCACTTTCAATTTTGATTTGAAGAACCCCCTTGCAAAATATATCCTTTACAAGTAAAATAAAAGTTTCTCGTTAGTCGGTGGCACTTCACTTTTTATTCTGCAATTTCACATGATCAACACACAAATTAGAATGCCAGTGGCTAAAACTGAAGTGCCAAAATTAATTTACAATAAAAAATTAGTACGGAGTATAAGATGCACTATATATGTTTGGACCGAGGTTCTAAATACCGTACCGGCCAGGGTACCGGTTTTCCTACAGGTACGGTACGTACCGGTACCGGTCAAATACCGGGTACCGTTTCGGATTTACCGCAACTACAATATATAAAATAATTATAATTCAAAAAATCCCCCATACCATGCAATTCATCATAAAATACCTATATTAAGACAACAAAATTCACATAAGTGACTTCAAATTAACAAGAAAAAGTTCCAACTTCCAAGAGCATCCGCAAAACATACGCAATGTTAAGTACATATCCATCATCTCAAAACATACGCAAAGTTCACCAAAAGGGACTTAAGAAGTACATTTAAAAAAAACATAGGTTGTTATTGAACTACTTAACAGACATTATAAAAATAAAAATAAAGCTTGTAACATCAGATCCAACCTAAAGTAATCGGAAATGCGCGCCCATATAATCTGAGAATCTGTATGAGTATGGAACCCACTAAGATTATCCTGAACAAAACTTACAGACAAACAAATTCCCCAAGACAGACGGGGAGACCCTGAACATACTAAGATTACCCTGAACATACTAAAATTCCCCATGGCATCAGGGTAGAGATTTAACCCAAATTGAAGCCAGCAAGTATACCCTTCCCATTTTCAGGCTAGAGAAATGACGAGAGGGGATAATATCAAAGAACAAAAGCCCCAATCATCAACTACCCACCTCAAACTTTGAGAACCAGCAGGGGAGAGACAGTATCATAGAACCGAAGTCCCAAACATCTACTGCCCAGAGAGAGAGAGGCACCTGATCGATGAGCCGATGAGGTGAAAAGGGTCGAAGACTCGAAGTCTCCCTGATTCCTGATCGATGAGGATTGAGGCGTGAAAATATCGTTTAGGGTATACATGGTTTTGAGGTGAAAATACGGTTTCAGGACGTCATTTGGAGATTATTACGAAATTACACAGATCTGCAAAATTTCGGACGAAATTACCGGTAACCCTGTCTCGGCAGGTATTTTCCGAAACGCCCGGTACCAAACGGTAAAGACCGGCATTGGGTCCGGAACGGTACCGATTACTTGTCGAAACAATACATACCAACCGGTACGAAATGATATCGATAACCTTGGTTTGGACTAAAGCCTAGTTCATTATCTCATTTTAAACAAAGGACTAGAGACACATCTCCCAAAGTAAAATATTACTCCGTACGTAGAACTTCTGAAAAGGGGGAATTGGGTTTCATGGGAGGTGGGGTAAAAAATTTCCAAGTGGTGGACAAGTTTTTATGGAATTGTATAAAAATGAAATGGACAAAAAGAAATTTTTCATACATGAAACGAACAAAAATAAATTCTCCATATATGAAACGGATAAAAATTAATTCCTCATACATGGAGTCGGTTTGTAGTCGAATTTGGGTTTAAACCTTAGTTGCTCTTTGTATGGAACTAAGTTACCCCTATGGACTTAAGTTGCTCTTTATTGGACCTAAGTTGTACCTTATTTTTTTGAAATAGCAACCGAGAATGACTAAATTTGGATCTACAAGGGGCAACTAAGATCCATATAAGGAACAACTTACTCCGTTCCACTTAACTTTTTCTAAAAGTTAACATTTTGTTCTTATTGAAATTTTTTTCGCGCTTGTTCATTTGCGCCAATTTTTTTGGACTTTCCTATTGAATCGGAAAAGTAAATTTTTTTACTTTTACCCAAATATTTTGATCAAGGACCACTTTTTCGACTTTTTGAATTTAAAAGTGGTATTTATTCAAAATATTTGGGTAAAAGTAAAAAATTTTACTTTTCTGATTCGTCTCGTCAAAAAGAATTGACGCAAAACTAAAAATTTAGAAAAAAATTCAAACTCGACAAAACAAAAAAAAAGCTCAAAAAGCCTATAGAAACTCAACCTAAGTCCATACAAGGGGTTTCCCAGCTGAATGAGTTAGAGGAGGATGACAGTTACTTAACCCAATAGGGACAACTTAGGTCTAATAAGAGGCAACTTAGGTCCATACAAGGGGCAACTTAGTTCCCTACAAGGAGCAACTTAGGTCTAAACCCAGATTCGACTACAAACCAACTTCACGTATGGGGAATTTATTTTTGTCCGTTTCATGTATGAGAAATTTCTTTTTGTCTTTTTCATTTTTATGCAATTTCATAAAAACTTGTCCACCACTAGAATTTTTTTACCCCACCTTCCACTGAAACCCAATTCCCCCTTTGTAATTGGCAAAACAGGATTACCTATTAAGTGTGTGTTTGCGAGATATTTTTTTTCTTCAAATTTTGAGATTCTAATTTTTCAAAATCAGTTTGGAGTGTTTGTTAAAAATTCTAGATAACGGATTCTCGGATCCTATAGATTCTGAAAAGCTAAAAAAAAAGAATTATATTCTCAAAGTCCCAAATCTAGATTTAGGTAGTTTTTGAAATTCTGCAACATAAATTATAAAAAATGAATGAAATTTTCATAATCTCGCAATTGTAACAACGCAAGTTTTTCAACTTCTGCTAAAATTCGGAATTTAAAATTTACATCGATAGCTAAAATCTAATATCTGTATCCATATCTATCGCAAACACGCCTAAATAGAAACCCTCAACTTCTACTAAAAATCGAAATCTAAAATCTGCAGTAGAATTTGAAAGTAAAATCTAAAATCTGTATCCACTTCTCCCACAAACACGCCCTGATTTTGACACTCCTCTTATATGCATCTTCCTATCTTTTTGTTGTGAACATTCAATGTTATTTTTGTTATTTAGAAGCTAATGTAATGAATAATTTTGAAGATAAAGTACATTAAAAAACCAAACGAAAATAGGTTACGAGAACATTAACGGAGTAATTTTATGTTCGAATCATATCATCTGATTGTGCCCAACACCCCTATAGTACACCCCTGCACCTCAGGGTCCCGGTTCCTCTTTATACTCCCTTGTTCCCGAAATGTAGTGGCAGTGTTTAATTGTACCTGAATGATGCATGCAACATATATGATGGGCTAACCCACATAATAGCTTTCACAAGGTCCCCAATCTCTATTGGACTTTGGAAAGACACTGCCAATTGAATTTGCAAAAAATAAGAATATATTGCCACAATATTACTGCATAAAAAGCCAATCAAATAGCTTCTCCCTTGCATGGTAAAACAAGAAGAAGAAAGAGTTGATGAACTTATTAAGTAACATATACTATGTCAACAAAAATTGATACAAAGTGCTAGCTCTTGGTATCCTCTATAGACCTTGTCCAAGAGAGCTAGCCCTAGTTGGACTATCTAACAAAATTTACATGAATTTTGAAAGAGAGAGAGAGAGAGAGATTTTATTATCCTTCCAAAAATGGAGGCCAGGGGAATGGCCATTTTACAGTGTAGCAGCCAGAGCAACAGCAAACTGTGAAACTGCCATGAAAATCCACCCAAAAAATTACGGCCTGTAGACCTGCTTGAGAAGGTGTGTGCCAAATTTCTTTTTTTCCAAATTGCTCTAAAACCGTTGGTATTTACCAGAAACATCTCAAACCAAGAGATTGGTGTCCAAGATTTTCCATGTTTGGTCAGGTGACTACAAGATTTCCATGCATAACTTGGCAAGAGCATCTTCAAGCTTCATGCAAAAGACTGACTCTAGCCCTTTCTTACCATCTACAAATCAATTTTCACACAAACTGCTGTGCAATCTGTGGAACAAACCTTGTCATAAGTAGAAACCTCAAAGGTTCCTCCGGGCAACATAGGGTCTACAACGAGAAGAGGCATCAGTTTCTTGTATTTGAGACAGCGTAGTCTTTAATCATCTGTTTCAGGTGCTGCAACAAGGTAAGATAGTGGTAAGTAAACATATTTAGGAGGCTAAAGTGAAACACAAATAAAATCATCTAGTGGCAAACAAGGAAGTAAGTTCAAGATTGAAGATGACTGGCTTTGATTAATAACCTGCAATTCTTCATGAAGGACTATAAATATTTTCTTCAGCCGTTTATGACTCTGCATAAGATGAATTGTAATGGAGTCAGACTAGGAATTTCAATTGAAGAATATGTCCGAATAGTACAGTATCATTTTAGTCTATTCGTATTGCTATATCAAACTTCGATACAATTCTTATAGGGTTTTTTGGAGTGAGACATTCCTTGCATTCTCCGCATAAGAAACAATCCACCATTTGCCAAATACGTTAACTCATAAATGGATACACCCAAAGTTTAGAAAAGCAAAGTTAGTGCAAATTAAAGATGGCTACTCGAAGTCTCAAACCTACAACCAGAAGACAACGAAGAGAAGAATAACATGATTTCTATCCTGTCCATGCATTATTCATGGAGAATTGACAACATGAGCCAAGCTTGAAAAAGAAGAGGATACAGTACATATAAAACAATACACTGCTCAATGGCTAGACCGACAGATATGCTGCATGATGCAAACTTAAGCCCACCGTAGCCATAGAAACCCTTAAAGTTTCAAATGGATACAAACTTAAGCTCACATCCAATGCGGTGAGTAGGGGTGTCCATAAATCCGACCCGACCGAAAACGGCACAACAGACGGTTCCAATCGGCTATGTCGGACAGGTTTGGGTCCAAGTCGGGTGTCGGATGCATAGGATTAATTCCCAGCCAACCCAACCGAATTATGAATAAAACGGGAAAAGCCCCAAGTCCCACCCGTATTCCAATTGATATTTCCGGTTCCCCCAAAAACGGCAACTCTCTCGCTCTCGGTCTCACCTCTCTCTCTCTCTCAGTGACTCAATCTCTCGCTGGATCTGGCTATGGGAGTGTAGATTCGTGACTCACTCGATCTCTCTCCTTCACTCTCTCTGTCGAAAGTGGTTCTCCTCTCTCTCTCTCTCTCTCTCCGGCTGTGTGTAATGTGGATGTAGCTTTTCTAATGATTGATTTCTTCTAATGGGTTCGTCGATGACTATGTGTAATAGATTTTGTCATTTGTGTTACTGTTTGTTACACGATTGTGCAATAGGTTTTGTGCAACTGGTTGTTCAACACGACTGTGTGTAAACTGTAATGGGTTTCGTGGTTCCCTCTCTCTCTCTCTCCATTTTTTTCTTTTTTGATCTGATCACCGTCGATGACTCTGTGTTACACAGAGTCTGTATATTTTCCTGACCCGTGAACCCAACCAATCCAAAAGGACAATCGGTCGGAACCCGACCAGAGTTCGGTCGGTTTTGGGTCACCATTTGGCACATCTGATCAATTGCCAGTCGGGTCCAACCCGACCTGAACCCGCTCAAACCCGACCCATGGACAGCCCTAGCAGTGAGCCATGATGAGTAACAACACTCCAGATTTTGTGAAATTACAAATTTGCGAAACATGTTAATCCAGAATTGGAGATGGAAATTATGACTAAGTTGGAACAAAAGAGGGGGATATTGGATGAACAAACTTATTTATGATGATTTTGATGCACAAAAAGACTTCAACATGGATTTAGCAAGCACTTCAACCACTATGTGAAGCCCGGTGTATATGAAACCTTACAAGAAACAACCAAAATAAAGCTCACCGTCCCACACTGGCGATAAGATTCCCTTAATTTCCCCAAAATGCTATGATACTTTTCCATATCCTTCCCTTTAGCATTTTCAAGGTCCCTTCCCAGTTTATGGAATTCATTCCTGCAACAAACAAACCACACGGTCTTAACCAACAAGAAATGGGACCAACACATCCAATTCAGTGGCGGAAATCCCAGAGCCTTGAACATGAGCAATAAAACAATACGATACCTGTAATTCTCCAGAGTCTTGTTCAGCGAGCAGTAGCTATCATACTTCTCACGATATTCCTGCACATACTCTTTGTACCTAAAGATTCATAATGACAGAAAAACAGAAAAATGAGAGCAGAGTTCATAACCTTACATGACAGTTTAACCTAGAGAAGATTGAAGGCAAAGAAATCATGATGACAGAATTAAGAAACTCTTATGACTACTTACTGAGAAATGTTCTTTATTGGTTCCCTAAGTTCCGGCTGCTCCTTCTCATACTTAGAATATGAACAACAATTGTCATCTGAAGAAGATTCCCTCCTCTTCAGACCCCCTTCATTATTCTCTGTTACAGAAGTATCCTTCCGCTTATCACTTGAGCCAGTCACTGTATTTGACTTTTGTGTTTTGCTTTCTTTTGCAAGATGAGAAACCGGCCCCTGTTTAGTATCATTCCTTTGTAATGCATTAACAGATGCTTCCTTATGAGTTTCTCCAAACCCTTCTAGCCCGTTCCCCTGGCTTGCTCTAGCTTCATTATGCCTAAGCTTACCACTCACGTCTGTTGATTTTTGAGTACCTTCTGAACGATCTACCCTTGACTGGTGCTGCGGGCCATGGGCCTGAGATTGCACAACCCTGTGCTGTGGTCCTGTTAAATCGTCAGCACGTTGTTCAGGAGTCCTCTTAGATGAACCCTCAGCATTTCTAGAGGGCCCAACCCTTAATTTCGGCGGTGAGAGCTTTCCCGAGTCTACAATTGTTTTTCGTTTTACCTTGCTCTTTTCTGAATTCCAGTCATCTGAAGTACTTGGTTTATTCTCTGACTGTTTAAATGAACCTTTTCTCTCAAATTTCTTCTTAGCCCCAGGAGTTTCCTCAGGCAAAGGCTCGCGAAGTTCACCCAATTCCAATTCTGAAAGCTCTCTTTGAAGAATTTTGCCCCCTGCATTTATGATAGGGAATCTTTCCACATTATTTCTGTCGTTATCCTGTGGGGAAAACCCCATGTGTGAGTTTGAAACCTCTCTAGGCTCTTTTAATTTCCCACCTGGTTCACCATGTCTCCCATAGGTATACGAGTCGAACTGTGATGAGTGTTTGTCTCCAAAAGCACCTTCCTTGGAACTTCTTGGCATCTTTCTCTCTTGGGTATTGCAACCTTCATCTTGTATTTCCCTTGAAAGTCTATCTTTTTGGGCAGGTAAACCCTCTTGCAATTTATGAGTCGTTTCAGAATATTTAATGCCACGTCCCAAGCTCTCTGTATGTATTCCAGGTCTTTCTGCTGTGTCAGTAACCTTAACCCGTGCACTGATATCAGCAGCCTTTCGTCCCGACTCCTGATAATCTGAAGCAGATATATTATGGATTCCTTGGATGTAGCCTTTTTGTAAGCCAGAATCAGCATTTTCATCCCTAGAGCCTCTATTCAACGTTTCAGTGGAATGGCCATTGTAGTGGTCTTCACTGACCCTTTCGGGTGATAATATTTTAGGACTCTCCCGGAAGAGAGATTCCCTACCGCGAGATATTTTGGGTTGCAACAAGCTTCCGACTTTTAATCTTTTTGAATATTCAGATTTCTCATGAAGCTGCTCTGAATGAGAGCCCCTTTTAGATTTACCTTTGGATATCCTCTCGGAGCTCTCAGTTTTCTTGTTCTTGAAACCATCCGTAGCAATATTTTCTCTTTCGCCAAACAAATTTGCTATGTAAACTTGGCTCTCTTGATGTTCTTGGTAATCAGGGGAACAGAGTCTAATGTCTTCTACAGGTTTTTCACTCTGTATATTAGAAACTGAATTCCCAGAAACCGCCATTTCAGTTCCATATGCATCAACAGGCAAATCTTTCTCAATCTCAACTAAACCAGAGCCACTGCCATCTTGCCTTTCATGTATTCCATTTGGTACAACCCCAACATCAGGAGTCCTCCATGGAATTGGTGATGTAGAAAACCCTGGTTCAGAAGTTTGCAATTTCGGCTTTGATTCCTTGTCATCATCACTTGTCATGATATCCACATCCTCATCAGAGCCCTGCTTGCTGTTAGAAGAGGCATCACTTTCACTGTCACTGCTACTTTTGCTCCCACTTCCCACAGGACTCTTACTTTTGCTTCTGCTACCACTATCACTTCCACTATCACTGCTGTCACTTTCACTATCACTGTCGCTTCCACTGTCACTGGAGCTACCTGCTTGACCTTCGCTATTGTCAGAAACCTTTTTCTCACCAAAAAGATCATCAACATGATGTTGGATATTGATTTTTGCAAAAGGATCCAAATCTTCTCCATTGTTAGACTCCAAATGTGCCTGTTTCTCCAATTCCTCAGGAGAAGCTTTCTCTGCAGAGTTTGGAGTGGGAGCAAAAATGTCGTTATGCTTGTCCTCAGGGGCAGGTGTTGGGTGCTGAAGATAATCAGGAGAACTGCAAATATATATCATTTAACATCAGATAAATCAAGGATTGCATGATAAATACATCCAAAACCTACGATAACCACACAAAATTTACAAATGTATAATTGACAAAATGCAAGTACATCGGCACCCAAATTGATGAAATGAGAGCACACAGTTGGGGACTGCTCTTCCCAGTAGCAGCACATTGATTAGTAAAAAAAGACAGAAAATAAGCACGAGCAAACAAAATTTAAGGTTATGCTAGGGGGGAGGACAGAATGTATAAGTACTAAGTTTATCAGAATATATCGCTGCCTCGTGATACAGTTCATGTACCATTCTGGTTCAGTTCATCTTTTTCTTTATGGAAGAAGCATACGTAGAGATGAATCACTGAATTAGCAATGGAATAGAATTCAAAGTTCAAATGTACTGGTTTCTCTTTTCTATTGACTTCAATCCACTAAAGCATAGAACATATAAACAATGTCACTGTTATTCGCGGCGAAATCAGACAATGCAGTATGAACTATAGAAAATGTCAGGTAGGTACCTTCCACTTTCTGACAAAGGTTTCTTGTAGTTTTGCACCTCCACTCCTGGCTTCAAGATATATCTTCCTGGCGTTTGGAAAGTTGCAATCTGATGCTCAAAGAAAATAAGAAAACACGTGAGACATTATCTGTTCTTACAATCAATGCATGAAGGATTAGGACAGCTTACCTTTTTAATTATAGAGGTAGGAATGGTATCGCCTACAGCTTTCTCTAATGCCTATCAGATGGGACAAAAAAGGTAGAAAGCGCAAAAAGAAGTTAACAAGGCTGTCGTACACAAGGGATGCAACGAAAACTAAAGAGTTGAGAAATTCCTATTCAAAGGTCCTAACAAAAAGAAGGATTAGTTGCAGAAAACCACTAATTCGACATAGGTAGTTATTCTGTGCATACCTTTACACTCATACCCTCAGGTTTCTCCAAAAGTAGTGAAATCAGCATGCTCTGCATATCCATTGGTTTAGCTCCTAAATTCCCCTTGCGTCCGGGCTTTTCCCGCAGTGCTCCGCTATTGGCCCTGTTGGGCATTTCTTTCTCAGAGTTGGTAGCATTCTCTTTACTAGAAACATGAATGGACATAACGTCTTCTACATTGGTATGGCCTTTAGTTAGATTTCCTGCTCCGAATGGAGATGCAGGAGGAACAGAAAGCTCAGGTGGTGAATGTAGGGGAGAAACTGAAGGCCTGCCCTTCAAAGTTGTTGCCGAGGGAAATCCAGGTTTATAAGCAGATTTAGGAGGGCCCCCAAAGGCTACTGATGCAAAAGAATAATGGGGAAATCACATAAATGTTTCCACGAAATACACAAACAAGCGAGTTGTTAAAAAGGAGCAAAAACTTTGAAGAAGCAGCTGAAACTAAAGTGCTTGAGTCATCATGGTGAAGTTTAACTTTAAATAGAGCTCAGAAATGTGCATTGACAACACAACTACCTGGAGGCATTTCAATTTTCCTCTTTTTGAAATCAGGCTCCTTTTGTTTGAAAGGCTTCTTCCCCGGATTAGCTAGAATCAAGAAAATCATGTTAGGTACATAATCGGTACATGATACTGTAAAAAGGTTGGAAAGTGATTCTTAAAATAAAAGGCAACAGCATAAAAAAGCGTTTAAAACAAACTTACTCTCCGCAGCAGCTAATGCCTTCATTGATGGGTTTCCAGGGTCTAAAACAATGGCTCTGTGGTCAAGAAAATAAAGCATAAATCACCCATATCATCCAAAAGATTAAGCCTGGTTTTCAGGCATTCTAGGTACAGGAAGAAAAAATAGTGACAACTTGCCTTACGTGTTAAATTGTTAACCATCAGATGATCAAAAAGCTTAAGCTCTAAAGCTTAGGGAAGACTTTCTAATTATTTTCTCAACTCAATTCACACATCTTTGGCATATAGGAGTCAGGACAAAGTTTCTAACATGATCAGCGAGGAGGTCTTCAATATTGTATAGTCACCAATGTAACAGTAACGTTCCGAGCTGTAAGCTGGCACCATTGTTTGGCATCAACCTATTCTCAACACAATAAACACGTCTTGACCTACAGGAATCAGGACAGCGTTCCTAACATATCAGTGAGGAGGTCTACAACGTTGCACACTAGGAAAAGAAAGAAAATATGTTGCGAGCTGTAAGCTGACACCATTGTTTTGCATCAACCCACCGCAAAATGAAATCTAACACAACAATACAACAAACTTCGGGAAGAAAAACCCAACGATTAGATTTCCAATGTGAGTATGAAAAATGGAGGCATGGATTCTGAACTGGCTGACCTTTCTTAACCTTCACATATTCAAAAGAGATGTGTTTATTCCTACACAAAATGAAGAGATGAATAACCAGTTAAGTCTAAAGCTTTCTCTGCATTTGGGACAATTAGACTAATGAAAGAAAATGTAAACCACAATCTCTCCCTCTCTCTTTTCTGATGCCACGGTGTGCCAATACCCTTGACTAAAAACTCAGGCTTCCATAGGTAATGGCAGATAGCACATTAAAACAAGTATATTGCCGAGCATATTGTACAGTTGTACCCGGATTTAGATATATATAGTGCCATCTGCCAAAACAGAAAATCCTAAGAGACTAAACACTGTGCTCTGCAAAACTATATTTACTTCACACTAAAACCAAAGATGTAACAGAATCTCTTGAAACAAATCCCAGCAAGGCTGGAGCCAATAGAGAGATTCCTACAAAGCATCCGGTAAAACCAACTGTTCCCTAGAATCTATACTGGACTTTCTTCTTTTTTTTTGAATGGCAAAAAAGATTTCATTAATCTTGAAATTGTTACAAGACTAATAGGAGCAAGGAGACAACATCATGTTCAAAGAACAATCAATTGCCCAATCCGAGACCCAAACCTACGATTGGCAAGAAACCAATCGAGAACATATACTGGACTTTCTTCAAAGGTAATAGTGGAGAAATATGCCTTCTGAGAATCGAAGATCAGAGAAATCCAACCAAGTACCAAGAAATCCACCATTGCAAGGTAACAAATCCTTTGTGTGATAATGTGAGCATCCCCAGAATCAATCTATTTAGGATTGCCACGTAAAAGGTGATTGCATAAAATCAGCACAGGAACATAAACTAGAAATTTACGTCAAACAGGAGACTTATCCAGGTACTTGAAGTAGAAAAGATGGATAAATTAACAACATTCTCTGCAAGCGCAAAAACGGAAATTAGAATGGCAGCGAGTTAAGGCCCAATCTCAGCTGGTGAAAGCCCTGTATGTACCCACGAAACTACAACTTTCCGAGGCACGTGGCTAGTAAAACATAGAGACTTAATGCAAAAAACAAACTAATGCATATAGGAGCATACGTATAAAAGTAGAGTTTGAATAAATGAGAGAAAGAGATAAACATAATCAATCATGTTGCTGCTTTGTTTCTGGAGTTGTCTCTGCGCTTAATGAATAATGAGGGGGCTGCTCAGAGAGTTGTAAAGAATCAAGAGGACACTACAAAAGTTAAATTCCTGACACACCTTCGTGATTTTGACTTCTTTTCAGCTTCCTCAGACCGCATTTTAACATGGTTTTTAGTTGATTCATCCAATACACGTTGTACATTCATCTTGCGCCAGGCACACCCTGATTCGACAAGCAAGCCATTTCCATCTTCACCACTTTGACGCTGTTCGTATATGTCACAAAGGTCTCCCATTTCACGCGACCATGTGAACCTAAAGTCCTTACCGCCCACATCAATAACCTGGCGCAACAAAAGTTAAAACCATGATTGATCAACTGCTAAAAGGTTGGTGCAATGGAGGTCTAACTGACATTATGCGGCTTCACTGAGTGAAACACAATTCATGTAGCCGACCAAGTATTTAGAACAACCCTCAGAAAAATGTAATGGATATTTCCACAAGACTGAGCTACATGACATGCACTGAAATAATCCTCTCAATAAAATCAAAACAAACTGAAAGAACACAATGAGAAAGCATTTCCAAATATTTGATTCGATATCCTTTTATAGTCTCAAAGATTCTCCCAGCAACATATGCTTCTTTGTACACGCCATTTCTCATGCTATCCTTCTCAATGCTGCAGACTTTTTGGGCGCCTGCAAGGCTGCAAAAGCAATCACCTACCATCCACTAGGCCACTAGGTCATAGCGCCAATGTGTTTACTGAAGCATCAAGCATAATGTTCAAAAGCCCTGAGTCGGTTTAATTCTAAAACTTGTCAAATAAATCATTTACCAGGTGGTGCTTAACATTGCTCAACAATCTCATCTCAAGTACCTATAAATCTAGAACCAAAAATTTACACATCAAGGACTCAAAACTTTTAAGTGACCCAGATTATCACTATTAATGGGAAATAAATACCAAACCGTTGCTGGAAATGGTATCCAACTCCAATTTTAACCAAGCAGTTTCTCCTTAAATTTCCATTTCTAGAACTTCAGTAAAAAAAATTTAACCTTTACTCATATGGCACTTAAGTGTATCACTACCATAGTTGTCACGGGCGAAAGGTGCACCGAGGCGCAAAGTCCTGTTGGGCTTGAGGCGAGAGGCGCAAGGCGAGGCGCGCGCCTTTTTGAAGGGAGGCGCACCTATGCGGAAAAAATAGAAAAAATAGTATACACTAATATTTCAAGTAATAAGCACTAAGCCAATAAGT